>CAJNDS010002232.1:0-32500 GCA_905221605.1 Symbiodinium natans
CACACACACGCACACACAGCACACACACGCACACACAGCACACACCGCACAACACACGCAACCACACGACACACCCCGCACACAACCGCACACAACCCGCACACACCGCACACACCCGCACCACACCCGCACACACCCTCACACACCGAAACACGCGCGCACCAGCGCGCACAAGCGAGCACAAGCCCGCACAGCGCGCAACGCGCGCACACGCGCGCCACACACGCACACACACGCACACACACGCGCACACACGCGCACACACGCGCACACACGCGCACACACGCGCACACACGCGCACACACGCGCACACACGCGCACACACGCGCACACACGCGCACACACGCGCGCACACGCGCACACACGCGCACACACACGCGCACACACGCGCACACACGCGCACACACGCGCACACACGCGCACACACGCGCACACACGCGCACACACGCGCACACACGCGCACACACGCGCACACCCGCGCACACACGCGCACACACGCGCACACACGCGCACACACGCGCACACACGCGCACACACGCGCACACACGCGCACACACGCGCACACACGCGCACACACGCGCACACACGCGCACACACGCGCACACACGCGCACACACGCGCACACACGCGCACACACGCACACACACGCGCACACACGCGCACACACGCACACACGCACACACGCACACACGCACACACGCACACACGCACACACGCCCACACACGCCCACACACGCCCACACACCCACACACACCCGCACACACACCCGCACGCACACACACCCGCACGCACAACACCCGAACCACACACCCACACACACACACACACACACCCACACGCAACACCAAACAACCCCAACACACACACACACACACACCCCGCACACACACACACACACACACCACCACACACACCGCCACAACACACACACACACACAACACCACCACCACACACACAAACACACACCCGCACACACACACACACACACACCCGCACAACACACAAACACACACACCCGCACACCACCACAGCACACAACACACACCACACACACACACCAACAACAAACACACACCCACACGCACACACACACACACACACACACACACACACACACACACACACACACACACACACACACACACACACACACACACACACACACACACACACACAAGGCAAGGCAAGTCCGTCGTGCCGTGGTAGGAAAGCTCCATGCTTGCTACGGCGTTCCTCGGCATTCCATCCGCAAACAAAATCACCTCCTCCATGATGACACATCACAAAACGACATTTAGAAACAAGGCAGTGTGCAGCGATACGCGTAAACCCTGAACACTCATAAGCTGTTTCAACACTGAGCAACCCTAAACCCTTAACCCACAACTCGAAACCCCAAAACCCTAAACCCTAAACCCTAAACCATAAACCATAAACCCTAACCCTAAACCCTAAACCCTAAACCCTAAACCCTAAACCCTAAACCCTAAACCCTAAACCCTAAACCCTAAACCCTAAACCCTAAATCCCGGACCCTAAACCCTAAACTAAACCCCAAGTTCTCGTCGCATCCGGGCCGCAGAGGCCGCAAAGTACATCGAAGCAGAGAGGTAGCCTTAACTGAGCTTCAGGGTTCAGGGTTCAGGGTTCAGGGTTCAGGGTTCAGGGTTCAGATATTCAGGGTTCAGGGTTCAGGGTTTAGGGTTTAGGGTTTAAGGTCTAGTGTTTAGGGTTTGAGGGTCTTGGGGCACTTAAGCACTTTTGGGAAACTTCCGGAGGGCTGTTTGGTTTCAGAGGGATTGCTGCCAGGAAACCCCGAACCTTGGAAAGGGCGGGGTTTATGGAAATTGTATGGGTTTGTGCCCCAAGTTTTGACCGAAACGTTTTGACCGAAACGCGGCTTGTTACTTTGGTCCTGTGGGTGCATTTTGAGGTGTTTTTCTTTTTGGCGGCGGGGCCGGGGCGGGGGGGGGGGGGAACCTCCGCACTTTTTGGAGGTCTCGGGGACCTTGTTTGGGCCTTTTTTGCCCCCAACCTTTTGAACCTTTTGAGAGGCCTTTTGAGCCCTTCCGGGGCATTTTTTGGGGAAGAATTCGTACTACGTGCAAGTTCTATCATCTTTTTCTTGAGGGTTAGGGTTCAGGGTTTAGGCAGGCTTACAGGAACTGCAAGGATCAGAGACTACGAGAGTTTAGGTCGCTTGCTGACTTACAGCCCCTCAATCAAAGGGCATGTCGTCTTGGGTTTACGGCAAAATTGGAAGTGCTCTCCAATCCGTCTTCGATGGAAGCAACCCTCTAAGCCCTAAGCCCTAAGCCCTAAGCCCCGAAGCCCCTAAGCCCCTAAGCCACTAAGCCCTCAGCCCAAAGCCCTCAGCCCTATTACCCAACCCTACTCCATCGAAAAGGCCCGAAGAACGAAGAACCAAAGCCCTTGATCCGACGTGCAACTGCACCTCGCGGCCCAGGCCCTGAACCCTCGAACCCCAAACCCTACACCCTAAACCCCAAACCCCGAATCCCAAATCCTATACCCCAAGCACTATGTAATCACTTCTTTGTGTCAGGAGGCCGTTGTGGTCTTTGAGAATCTGCTTCGAACGGACCATGCTCTGCCAATACCTACCAGAGCACAGGAAAAGCCTGAAACACAAGGAATTGCATTGGTTTAGGGTTTAGGGTTTAGGATTTAGGGTTTAGGGCTTAGGGTTTAGGATTTAGGGTTCAGGGTTTCGGGTTTGGGGTTGAGGGTCTAGGGTTTACATCAAGCATGAGGCGTGGAAGGGGGATGATCCAAACTCTGGACCCCGCTTGGTGCTCGATAATCCGATTCTGACAATGTGATTACTTCCTGGCTACTTATGGCTACACCTGTTGTTTATGGCTCTGTAAGCCTTGCTCAGTGCATGGCGCACAATGAGGGTTCAGGGCCCTCTACACGAAACTCTAAAACCTGAGGCAGTGTGCAAGGCCCGGGAGCAGGAATCCGCGGTTTAGGGTTTAGGGTTTAGGGTTTAGGGTTTAGGGTTTAGGGTTCAGGGTTTAGGGTTCAGAGTTTAAGGCTTCGGGTTAATTTAGGGTTTAGGGACCATGAACCCCCACCCAGGTCACGTCAGCGTGAGCCCATGGATGGGATTCATCACCAGTGCCCAAACCTCGAAGCAGGCGAACTCTTCCCTCGAACAGTAGAAACACCAGCGCCTTGCGTCTTACGTATGCGAATCCCTTACCTCTACAACCCTAGATACAAAAACCCCCGACCCTTCAAAGTCCGAATGCCCTAAACCCTAAACCCTAAACCCTAAACCCTAAACCCTAAACCCTAAACTCCAAACCCTAAACCCTAAACCCTAAACCCGAAACCCGAAACCCTAAACCCTGAAACCCTAAAGGTTTTGTAGGGTTTTTGGAGCCTAAACTTTGAGAACCCCTCAAAACCCTGGAGCCCCTGAAGCCGCAGCGCTGTTTCAGGCCCTGGGGCGCTTGGATCCTTGTGGGGAGGTTTAGGGTTTAGGGTTTAGGGTTTAGGGTTTAGGGTTTAGGGTTTAGGGTTTAGGGTTTAGGGTTCAGGTTTAGGGGTTTGCCCTCTACCTCAGCCACCTAGACCTTAGCTAAGGCCTCCCAATTGCTTGTAGTGGTTTAGGGCCTAGGCGTTGCTTCTGGCAATTGCTCTTTACGATTTCTCTCATGGCGGTGGTTTAGGAGACTTGTATGGGTTCTACGGGTACTGCGGTTGCATGAGATGATGCCGTCAAGTTCTAGAACTCTGAACATACAAACATCCTAAGCGCTTCCTGTGATGATCCGCTCATGGCGACCCCAATCTTTATAAACCCCCTAAACCGAACAACTACTATGTGCTTAGGAACCCCGAAAAATGAAGAAACCATCTCTTCCTGATAAGGGTAATAGGGGGATGATTCTTTTTGGGCTCTTAAGCTCGTAGTAGGCAATAGACATGCAAACCCCCATGCCCCAAAAAGCTATAAACCCTAAAGACAAGCACAAGTACCGAGGCAAGGACAGTCCACCACATCACGCGACGTAGCCACAAAGACAGCCAAAGGTCCTATAGGAGTGGGTCTCGCCCGAAGTCCCGTAGGGTTTAGGGTTTAGGGTTTAGGGTTTAGGGTTTAGGGTTTAGGGTCCGCCGACCCTGGCGGCGTGTTGGATGGGTTTGAGGAGGTGAAAACCTCCCTCTTTCCCTCCCCCCCCAAAACGCGGGGGGGGGGGTAGGGGGGGTCGGTGCACAATTTTTTCGTGGAGGACCGCGCCACCCGCACAGCGTAAACAGGCGGTTCAGCACAGGGGGGTAGGGGCGCCCTTAGCAAAATCAGCGTTTTCGGCACTCACACCCCAACCCCCGCCCCCACCCCCCTCCCCCCCAACCCCCCCCCCCCCCCAACCCCCCCCCCCCCCCCCCCCCCACCCCCACCCACCGCTTGAGGTTGTCCTGGTGCTAACCCCTACCCCCCCCCCAAACGTTTCACAGAACTCTGCCGAGCAGGCTGGGATGATCTTCGAACCATGCGAGCGGGTTTAGACCTCTCAACTATGCTCCAGCGGGGTCGGCGGCTTGAGCCGGAGGCTCTTAAATTTAGGGTTTAGGGCTCTAATCTCAAAATACAGAACCCCAAATCCTACCCCTTCGGCCCAAGGCCTTGGGCTACTCTGGAGACGTGACCATTGCGGTTTAGGGTTTAGGGTTTAGGGTTTAGGGTTGAGGGTTTAGGGTTTAGGGTTTCATATTGTAATTCCCAAAACAGGGGTACCCCCACCATTTAGGGACAGTTTAGGGTTTAGAGGGTTTATGTTGGGAGGTACCCTCTTATACTCACAGTCCTGAATCGGGATTATAAGGGGGGGTACTATACTCCCTACTAAGGGCTGTTAGTAGAAGGGCCGGGTGAACATCCCAAGGTTTATGGGTTTAGGGTACACCTTTGACCCACTTAGTTGCTGAGTTCATAGTCCCCCCAAAAGTGCACACTTTCAGTTCTATAGGGGATTATCGTATCCCTAAACCCTAAACCCTAAATCCTGAACCCTAAACCCTAAACCCTAAACCCTAAACCCTAAACCCTACAATGCGTGAATCACGCACCAGTCACCCGCCTTCAAGGATCGGACCAATTCAGAGGAGCGCCCCTGCGGTCCGGGTTTCGGGTTTCGGGTTTCGGGTTTCGGGTTTAGGGTTTAGGGCTGGTTTAGGATTTGGGGTCTGGGCCTAAACCTTGTAAACCCTGTAACTCGATACATCCTATTACGAAGGGGCTTAGGGAGTCGGGTTCCCCATAAATAAGCCACACAGCTTATGACCCTATAAGCCCTATACCATACGCCCTCAACCCCTAGAAATACAAGTGTTTCCTCCAACGCGGTTTGAAATCCATGGGCTCGACCTTTCGAAGAAGATCAATCAGTGCTCTTGCTTTAGGAGTCTTTTCGGGTTGTATTGGGAAACCATGAACCCCAAACCCTAAACCCTAGGGACGACTTTTTCATTTCATGGAGGGCACCAGGGATCACAACACCTGAAGGAGATCTACGAGCACTTCGGCACACACCTGCACTCCGCGGTGTAGCGCCATACACCCAAGCCCGGAAGCGCGCCACGCAACAAGGTTTAGGGTTTAGTAAGTTTAGGGTTTAGAGAATAGGGTTTAGGGTTTAGGGGAAACCCATGGTAATTCTTCATTTAGGGTTTAGGGTTTAGGGTTTAGGGTTTAGGGTTTAGGGTTTAGGGTTTAGGGTTTAGGGTTTAGGGATAGCTGTACAGGTGGGGCCCAAAGGCCTCCGCAGCTGTCTTGGGTGAGAGCAGATGCTGCTCCTGGGCTCGGGTCGGTGCCCTAAGCTTTAACTTCTAGGGTTTAGGGTTTAGGGTTTAGGGTTGAGGGTTGAGGGTTGAGGGTTTAGGGTTAACTATAGTACCTAAACCTACTTTACTATTTGCTTGAGAACCCCCCCCCCCCCCCAAATGAATCAACATATTCTTCCTCGTAAGGGCAATATATAGGGATTACTTTCCTCTCTTTTCTGTGGTTGTTCTTAAGCAAAAAGTAGTTTTTGCACTGGACTCAGGCTACCGAAGGTGTTTTCCCAAAGTCGGATGACGCACACGAACTGTGCCTACGTTCAAGTGCGCGCACCCGCACGCGCAGGCTGAACACCCAGGCCCAAGAGCAGCCTAGGAATGAAAAAGGGCGCCCTTGTTGGTTGAAAGGGTTATAGAAGGGAACCTGGACCTGAAATGGAAGAAGGGCCTACTAAGGCGCCAGATTAAACCCCAAACCCCAAACCCTAAACCCGAACCCCTGGAGCGGACACTGACACCGACTTGGGGAGTTGGGTTTAGAGTTTCGGGGTTAAACGTCTGGCTTGTGTGCAGGTAGGGCACCTCGAGCTATGACTGGCTATATCCTTATAGACATCGGGGGCCTTGTTGCCCATGAACCTGCAAGTACATACTGTACATTTTCAAAGAAGAGAAGTAGGGTAACGAGGGTTTGGGAGAAACCCCCTCTTAGAAGAACCCATGAACCTCCAAGTAAGGGATAGTTGGGTACGGCCTTGCTTGGCCCTTGCACTCAGGAACCTGCGGAACCCACTTCTTTATCATAAACTCCAAAGGCTAAGGTTTAGGGTTTAAGGTTGAGGGTTTAGGGTTTTAGGGTTTAGGGTTTAGGGTTAAACCAAAACCTAACCCCTAAACCCTAATGAAACGCTAAACCTGAAGCCCCGAATTAAGGGAGCCTCTGGGAACTTTGAATACTCGCAAGCTGGCGCTTGAGGCCCTGGGAGCCTGGCGAGCGTGTTTGAGATGGCCTGGGCTTCGGCACGCTTTCAAGTTTAGGGTTTCGGGCTTGGGATTTAGGGATAAAGGGGCTGAGGTCTACAAGCCCAAAAGCCTCGGCCAGCTCATCGCAGGATCCTGCTTTACGCCCCTCCCCCAAAAAATAGTAAACCCCAAAACCCCTCCAAGCTTTCACCCTGATCACGACGGGTAGCCAAGGATGATTAAGTTTACAAATTAAACGATTACTGTCAGTTTCTTGTGGAGGGGGGGGGCGGGCAAAGCGAAGCGCACCACTCCCCAGGAACCCGGGACACGTGCTATTGCCAGCCGCGGCACCGTGGACGTTGGCGTTGAAGGCGCGCGCCTCTATTCTTGCGAGCTCTTTTCATGTGGAGCTCACCCTTGACCCTTAACCCAAAACTCCAAACCCGAAGTTCTAAACCCGAGACCCTAAATCCCCAAACCCTCAACCTATTCTAAACCCCAAACCCCAAACCCCAAACCCTAAACCCCAAACCCTAACCCCAAACCCGAAACCCTAAACAACCATAAACCCCAAACCCTAACCCCTAACCCCTAAACCCTAAACCCTAAACCCTAAACCCTGGGTCATGGTTTGGACCCTAAGAAAACCGCGAAATGTTGACGCATGGGTTTTGCTGGGGCAGAGATGACCTTTTCTTTTTGAGCATGGTTCGGGGTTTCGGGCTTATGGTTCCGGGTCTGGGCACTATGGTTCCGCGTTCAGGCCCAAACCTCGCCTATGGTTCTGATCTAAAGATGATAGCGCTTCATAGTTATACTTACATACTTGTTTAGAAAGAAAGGGTTTACATACATGTTTAGAGAGGGTTTATATATATATATATGTATATTCATCTTTCTTTTTTCAAACAAAGGGTTTTGGGTTTCGGTCAGGGTTAGGGTTTAGCGTTTAGGGTCTGGCTTGGAAAGTAAAGCTGGGAAAGAAAGGAGCCCTTCTTTGGCTTAAAGGGGGTTGTTGGGGTTTAGGGTTTAGGGTTTAGGGTTTAGGGTTTAGGGTTTAGGGTTTAGGGTTTAGGGTTTAGGTTTAGGTCGGTAACTTCACGCCGATCAAGAAGGAAACCACTAAGGATCCGAGCTTCGGATCCAGTCCAGGAATATACTTTTTGGCCAAGTGCCTTAAACTCTAAACCGTAAATCCTAAACCCCTATGCCCTAGAGCCTTTCTTCACGGCACTTGGGGTGCTCTCTCAGGTTTAGAGCCCCAAGTGACTTTGTGGGGTTCGGGCGGGGTCGGCTACGACCCCCCTCCATACGGCGTATGCGGCTGAGATTTTAGGCTTCATGGTTTACGGCTTAAAAACCCTAAACCCTATTGTTCAGGGAGAACAAAGATGGGGAACCAGGATAAGCTTCAGGCCCGAAAACCCCGACCCTTAAGCCCACCCTCCGACGAGATGGGCCGACAGCCTGCTTCAATACCCCTTTTTTCTAACAGTCCTCAACAGGCATTATAATGGGGGGATAGGGATTATAATGGGGGGTAGTATAAGGGGGAACACCCTCACCCAATGCCCTTTAGGCCCAGCCCTGAATTCGGCATTTCGAGACTTTGTTCCCGAACTTTCAGGGGTGGAGCCCTTTGGGGGCGGATCGCTGGAGCTCTCCAAAAACCTGCGCAGAATCTCAGCCCGCGAGGACTTCGCGCTGGATGCAACAAAAGCACCCACCAGGGGCAGACCCCATCTGCGGCACATGCCTCACCTTTTGCATAGGCCGCCAGAATACGCCAGGTTTATTGGTTTGAGTCAAAGGCCAAGGATCCCCCGTGGAAAGCTTTCCCGACTGATCCGCAGGTGATCTAGCCACCGGCAAAGGCTCTCCGTGGCTATGTCTCCGGAAACCCTAAACCCTAAACCCTAAACGCCCAATCCGGAGGCACTAAACTATACGAAACGACAGGATGTCGCCGAGACTGGGTTTAGGGATCTTTGGTGACCCTCCCCCAGCCCCCAAAAGATGGCCCCCAGGGTTTAGGGTTTAGGGTTTAGGGTTTAGGGTTTAGGGTTTAGGGTTTAGGGTTTAGGGTTTAGGGTTTAGGGTTTAGGGTTTAGGGCCAGCACTATCATCTCACTATCCTGGGGCTCTTCATTCAGGGGCTCAAGGTGCCCTTGAATCTTTGAAGCTGAATTCCCGAAAAAGCGGTTGGGCCGCTGAATCCCTCCACGTGAAGACCACCCCCCTAAACCCTAAACCCTAAACCCTAAACCCTAAACCCTACACCCTAAACCCTAAACCCTAAACCCTAAACCCTAAACCCTAAACCCTAAACCCTAAACCCTAAACCCCCAAACCCCCTAAACCCTCACCCAATTGTCGACAAAAAACGAGAGTTTAGAGGTAGGGGTGGATGGGATTCAACCCGAAACAACTAAACCCTAAGCCAGTCGGCGCCTCACCCGGGTCACCGGTAGGCAGGCAGCACACACCAGAGACGCAACCTGTCAGAGGGTCCGGGGTTTAGGGTTCGTGGAATCGGGTAAAATTGCCATCCGTGTCACTGGTGTGCATTCTCGGGGGCCGAAAGAAATCTATTGGCGAAATGAGGTTATGTAAAGGATTATCGGGCCCATGGAAATTTATAAGCAAGTTGAATCGCGAGCAGGTTCTGCCCATTCGAGCCCAGGACAAGTTCCTTAAGCGTTCAGCCCAAACCCCGTAACTCCGAGATACCAGAAAGCCATGGCAGAAGCAGCAGAAAACCATATTTGCCATGCTCTCCTGAGTGAGCGGTTAGATTTCACCACACGATAGGTAGATATTTGGTGTATATATGTATATATATATATATATATATTTATTTATTTATTTATTTCGTTCTTTATGTAGCTGCTGCTACAGCTTTCTTGAAAGCCGGGCCATAGGCCTGTCTACCGGACCGCTAGGCTTCGATTCTCTTGCTGAGTCCCGGAACTCCGAGCTGGCGAAGCCCTAAGCCCGACTGAAACCCATCTCCCCACATCCCGAAACTTCTTAGAACCCACACCAATTGGCCCCTAAACCCTAAACCCTAAACCCTAAACCCTAAACCCTAAACCCTAAACCCTAAATCCTAAACCGCTGGCAAACCTGGCCCCACAAGGAGAGGTCAAAGAGGAAGTTCAGGGGAGCACCAGCGAGGTCCTCCGCGAAAATGAAAGCTTTAGGGGGATAGGATGAGGGCTTAGGGTTTAGGGTTTAGGGTTTAGGTTTTGGGGTTTAGGGTTTAGGGTTTAGGGTTTAGGGTTTAGGGTTTGGGGTTTAGCTTGGGCCCCCCCCCCCCCCCAAATCCGCCGGTCACGAAGCAACTCGCCCAGCGCAGCTGCTACGCAGTTGGAGAAAAGCATTACCTGGCTAAGTCTTGCTTCAGGGTTTGTGGGGTCTGGGGGTTTAGGCTTTTAGAGCTTAGGGTTTAGGGTTAGAGCCTTGGAGTTTTTAGGGTTTCGAGTGTCACGGTGTTAGGTTTTGGGATTTAGGATGACAACTTCTGATGGTTACTAAAACCCAAGGCGCCCCGAAAGTTTTCCTTCTTTGTCCCCTTGCCTCCTAATGCTTGTTTAGGGTTTTGGGTTTGGGGTGTTTAGGGTCAACCCCTCAAACTAGCAATCTCAAGCCGAAGTCCCCCAGACACCAGATGGAAACTCCCCGAAACTCCTAAACCCTAAGCCCTAAGCCCTACACCCTAAGCCCTAAACCCTAAACCCTTAACTGGGGGAGTCTCGGCTCCCTAAAGCATGGTGCCATATACCAGCAACTCCCAGACTTCCCTTGCAATCCAAAGCCCTAACGCCATTAGGGTTTAAGGATTAAGGGTTTTAGGGTTGAAAAGTTGAGGGTTTTAGGGTAAGGGGTTTAGGGTTTAGGGTTGAGGGTTTTAGGGTAAAGTTTTTTTTTTTTGGGGGGGGGGGGGCCTTAAACCGTGAGGCAATTCGTCACGTCTAACTCATATGTATAGCAAGAGGGACACTTTCTCCCAAACCCTGAAGCCCAAAGCCCTAAGCCCTAAGCCCTAAACCACACCCTGATGATCAGCGACAAGTAAAGCCAGCGCTGCCGCTTTCAGGGTGTGGATGGCTTCCTGAAACTGCGAGGGCAGTGACCTCGGGCCACGAGGGGTAGAGTTTTTGGGTCTAGGGTTTAGGGTTTAGGGTTTTTGTAGGGTTTTTGGGGTTCTTGTTTGGGTTTAGGGTTTAGGGTTTAGGGTTTAGGGTTTAGGGTTTAGGGTTTAGGGTTTAGGGTTTAGGGTTTAGGGTTTAGGGTTTAGGGTTTAGGGTTTTGGGTTTAGGGTTTGGGGTTTAGGGTTTTTGGAGGGTTTTTGGGGTTCTTGTTTGGGTTTCTAAGTCCTTCTTGAGACTTTTCGGGCCTCTGGGGCTTTCAGGGTTCTGTGGCCCTACCCAGGGTGTCGGGGGTTCATGGATCTGGGTCCACAGGGTTCGACCCTAAACCCTAAACCCTAAACCCTAAACCCTAAACCCTAAACCCTAAACCCTAAACCCTAAACCCTAAACTTACACGGGTGTGCAGGTTGGGATTAGCCATTTTAGGGTCGACTTGGTGGTTCACCGGTCGAGGTCTAGTGTGGAAGACTAAAACTTATGGTTCAGGGTTCTACTTGGAGGTTCACGGTACTTACTAACCAATGATAACTGTGCTTCTAACCCATCTATAAGCCCCTTAAATGCCCTAATATGCATGGTTATAAGTACAGTTCTAAGTACAGTTGTAACTGGTTCATAAGTACCATACCCTAAACCCTAAACCCTAAACCCTAAACCCTAAACCCTAAACCCTAAACCCTAAACCCTAAACTGCAAGTAGGGTTTTGAATCTAGGGTTTGGCGTCAACTCTTCGAGCTGGGCCTCTGAGAATATGGATGCGGGAAGTTCTCTAAGTTAGGCTCCCTTTCGGGCCCCTTTTTGTAGCACGATACCCGTAGAGCGCAAGCACCCCCGAAAAGGGGCCCTAATTGAGAGAACTACCCATGTAGAAGTGAAGTTTTTGGTACCAGTCGGGCGTGAAGCTAGAGAACCAGAACTAAGAGAGGCGCGTGCATCACCATTCTTCAACCACAGGCGAGCTTCTTGATCGTTCCACGCTGTGTGACAAGTCGGTTCACAGGACGTCGTTCTGCTGCTCGGTGCCAGTCACATGACTCGGGGCCCACTGGGAAAAAGGCATGTACAATGGACAAGAAGAATAGGGTACAAGCCTTACCCATGAGTGTTTTGGGTTAGGGTTTAAGTAAGGCTTAGTGGTTCAGGGTCCATGAAGCCTTAAGCCCCAACCCTAAATCCCAAACTCTATTGACTCTATCAAAAATGTCTATAAGCCCTAAATCCTGAACCTTAATCCTAAACTCTAACCCCTAGCTCCTAACTCCTAACCCCTGACCCCTAAACCCTAAACCCTAAACCCTAATGCGTGAGCCAGAGGCCCTGGCAAAGCGAAAGCCACGGAGTTCACGGCGAGGCGTGACGCGAAGGCGGCAGAGATGCTGCACTGAGCCACCTCTTTTGGGACTAGGTTTAGGGTTTAGGGTTTAGGGTTTAGGGTTTAGGGTTTAACGGCTTAGGAAGGAAGATTTACAAGGGCAATACAGAAAGGCGGACCCGGACCCAAAACCCCAAAGTGCCGCCGCACCTGCTGCAGGTGCAGGGATGCACTGAAGCGCGTGATGAGCACCTGAGGGTCCCATTCTTGGTTTGGCGTTTAGGGTTTAGGGTTTGGGGTTTGGGGTTTATGGTTTGGGGTTTGGGTTTGAGGGTTTAGGGTTTGGGGTTTGGGGTTGAAGGTTTAGGGTTTAGGGTTGAGGGTTTAGGGTTGAGGGTTTAGGGTTTGGGTTTGGGGTTTGGGGTTTAGGGTTTGGGGTTTGGGGTTTGGGGTTTGGGAATTCGGGTTTGGGGTTTCGGGTTTGAGGTTGACAAGGGCTTGGGGTTGTGTTTATGTAAGTTGTAGGGGCATTCAGTTGTCTCGGCTTAGGATGCCTTTCGTCCCGCCCAGGTTTGGGACTTTCAGTTTTCGCAACTGAGCGGTTCATGTGCTGTTGGGTAGGGCTTTCCAAGCCCTAAGCCCGAATCCCTAAGCCCCAAGCCCGAAGAAGCCCCAAACCCCAAACCCTAAACCCCAAACCCTAAACGACATGCTTGGGCTGGGAACCCTAAACCCTAAACCCTAAACCCCAAACCCTAAACCCTAAACCCCAAACCCCAAGCCCTAAACCTTAAACCCTGAACCCATGCTGACCTTGATTGAACCCCCCAGAATCAAGGCAGCCTCGGGGGTGTAGAGTTTTCGGTTTAGGATTAACGGTTTAAGGTTTAGGGTTTAGGGTTTAGGATTAATGGTTTAGGGTTCGGGTTTCAGAATTTAGGCGCTAGGCAGAATAAGATCCTGAGCACCAAGAACATCCCTGAGGCACTCTGCAGAACTGCACTCCGACAGCTTCTTCCCTAAACCCTAAACCCTAAACCCTAAACCCTGAACCCTCGCAAGATATTCAGAAGCATCCTCTGCAGGCAGAGGGCTGAAGGGCTTAAGGAATGTTTAGGGTTTAGGGTTTAGGGTTGTGAGGGGCTTCGTGTCAAGTGGGCTTTAACAGGGCTTATGCCCCACATCCCAAAGCACAAGCCAGGCTGCAAGCGTTGAAGCACACGCCTTTTCCCCGCGTTGGCGGCCAACAGGTGGTCCAGTTTGCTGATGGAAGTTCCGGGTTCGCGGTGTTGTGGGCTGACTTTCAGCTCTCCTCCCCCTAAAGGTCCCTTACAAGCCTTAAAAGTGATTAAACCCTAAACCCTAAACCCTAAACCCTAAACCCTAAACCCTAAACCTCAAACCCTAAACCCTAAACCCTAAACCCTAAACCCTAAACCCGAAGGGCTTCAGACGGAAGCAGCTGATGGCTGTGAGAACATCGTCGTAGCTCTCGAAGGGCCTCATCGCCATGAGCTTCAGCGTTTGGAGGCTCATGGCTTTCGTAGGTTGTGGGGTTTAGGGTTTAGGGCTTAGGGTTTAGGGTTTAGGGTTTAGGGTTTAGGGTTTAGGGTTTAGAGTTTAGGGTACAGAGTATAGGGATAGGGTTATAGGGTTCTCACCATATTAAACCCCTATACTTCGAACCACACTCAGAAACCTGAACCCTACCTGAACGTACCCGGGACCCGGAGAGCCAAACAACCCCTGAATGAAGCAATACTCCTTAAACCATAGAGGGATCCTTAGTATGATTTAAGGAATTTTCCTTAATTAAGGGGGTATAGAGGGATCCTTAGTATGGTTTAAGGAATTTTCCATAATTAAGGGGTCTTGGGCTCTTTGGCGAACCTTCAAGTAAGTGTTTCGGAGAGTTTAGACTCAAGACTGGCGAAGATCTGTGGGGATTTACTTGCACTGCGATCAAAAGGTTGAAGAACCACCAAGCCCTAACCCCTAGACCCCTAAACCCCTAAACCCTAAAGCCCTTAAACCCCTAAATGTGAGACCCTCAGCCTCATCCGCCGGATGAGCAGAGATGGCTCACCCATGAGATGCTGCCAAAAGGAGCATACGAACACACAGTAACTACACATCCACGTTTCAACGAAGTCCCGAAGATCACGCAACAGCTTCGCAGTCTTTGGGGTTCAGGGTCTAAACTTAGGGCTTAAGAAGCCTTAAGAACCTAAACCCTGAAATCTTGAGCACGGGCTTAGGGCTTAAGAACCCTAAACCCTAAACCCTAAACCCGAAAATCCTCCGCACGGAAGGCCTCCGCTGCCTCAGTCGCACTGAGTACCCGAGTCGACTTTGGCAATAATCGGCTGGTCAGACGCCTCCTGGAGGAAACGTTTTAGAGCTTGGGGTTTAGGGTTTAGGGTTTAGGGTTTAGGGTTTGGGGTTTAGGGCTTAGGGCCTTGCAAAGCGGCGCCGCACTGCACGATGGCCAACTTTTTTGTTATGCGTAAGTAGGGCTCAGTACATAGGGATATAAGGAGGGACCCCTAGAAGGGATACTTATAATCGCCCCGAAAAGAAGGGACGCAAAAGATAGTCCTCCCAATAGTAGGATTCCCTTATGATAAGGACGCTAAAACGGTACCCCCTTAATCTCGTCAACAGCCATAGAACCCCCTACATATATATATATATATATATGTACTGAGGCCTACTTACGCATGAAAAAAAAGTTGGCCATCGTGCAGTGCGGCGCCGCTTTGCCAGGCCCTAAGCCCTAAGCCCTAAGCCCTAAGCCCTAAGCCCTAAACCCTAAACCCTAAACCCTAAACCCTAAACCCTAAACCCTAAACCCTAAACCCTAAACCCTAAACCCTAAACCCCAAACCCTGCACGACTTCTCTTAACTCCTGGCAGTGCCCGAACGGCGCCTCTGACTTTTGGGCTTAGGGTTTCGGGTTTGGGGTTTAGGGTTTAGGGGTTTAGGGGTTTAGGAGTTTAGGGTTTAGGAGTTTAGGAGTTTAGGAGTTTAGGAGTTTAGGAGTTTAGGAGTTTAGGAGTTTAGGAGTTTAGGAGTTTAGGAGTTTAGGAGTTTAGGAGTTTAGGAGTGTAGGGGTTTAGGGTTTAGGGTTTAGGGTTGCGGGTTTCCCCTTACGCCCCCCCGCCCCTCCCCGCCAACAAAAACAGCGAAGACTGGGGATTCTTAAACTCTGACACTTATTAATCAAAGGGTGCCCTTTGTGGCTTCAAGAGGTTGTAAGGGCACCTAAACCCCAACAAAGGCAATAAGGGCCTACTCTTGGGTCCTATACATAGCTTGGTAGCCCAGTCACCATATTAAAGTAAGGGCACCCTATTTTTGGGTTGGTTACTTTGGAAGGGAACCCAGAAGCCTGCAAAAAAGGGTACAGGGTACCACTGGGCAACCAAGATAAGCCTTAAACCCTCAGAAACCCTAAACCCTAAACCCTTAAAACCCTAACCCCTAACCTCTAAACCCTAAACCCTAAACCCTAAACCCCACACCTCAGGACCGCCCCTGCCTCAGAGTGCGAGCTCTTCTGGCCAGACTGGCGATCATTCAGTTTTGCCTGGGGTGACCGGTGTCTGTCTTGAGGGCTTTTAAGTAGTTCATGGTTGGGATAAAATTAGCAATTTACATTTATATTCACTGTTGGGTTTAAGTACCCGTAAACATGCAAATTGGTACCGAACTATGACAAAGTATTAAGAGTTTAAGAGTTCAAGGCTTTAAGGGCTCAAAACTTTAAGGGCTTCAGGCTTTACAGTGGGCTAAAGGGGAGGGGGGGGAAAGGTGGGGGGGGGGGGGCAACACGGAGGGGTTCAGGGGCTTTGGGCTTCGAGGTTGTAGGGAGACCGTCGTGCTTGATCTTCCTCCTCGCCAGGCCCGTGATGAACGTTTTGTGGCGATGGTCCATCCAAATGGGCTTGATGTTGGGCATCTCGGGCTGCGTGAGCTCAACGAGCGCCTCGGCCTCGGGGCTTCCCGGACTCGGCGATCTTGAGACCTCATCAAAATCGAGACCCAACATGTCGCAAACAAAGATGTCATCTGCCACGTTCTGGTAGCCCATGATAACTGTCTCAGCCCGAAGCCCCAAATCCACTTGCTCCCTAAGGTCTAAACTCTCCAAGTTGGCTTATTCGGGTTTAGGGTGTAGGGTTTCCGGGTTTCGGGTTTAGGGTTTAGGGGTTAGGGTTTAGGGTTTAGGGTTTAGGGTTTAGCGTTTAGGGTTTAGGGTTTAGGGTTTAGGGTTTAGGGTTTAGGGTTTAGGGTTTAGGGTTTAGGGTTTAGGGTTTAGGGTTTAGGGTTTTGCAACAAGTAAGGAAAAGCAGCAGCATGGTAGGGTCTGAACCCTAAAGGCCTGTAGCGGGTTTTGGGGTGTAGGGTTTAGGGTTTAGGGTGTAGGGTGTAGGGTTGAGGGCTTCAGGAAACGAGACTTAGGGTCATTGGGTTCTAGGCCCCTCTCTTGCCACCTAAGACCCCACAACGCAAAACCCTCAACCCTAAACCCTAAACCCTAAACCCTAAACCCTAAACCCTAAGCCCTAAGCCCTAAGCCCTAAGCCCCTAAGCCCTAAGCCCTAAGCCCTAAGCCCTAAGCCCTAAACCCCAAACCCAACCCCCCCCCCCCCCCCCCCCCCCCATGAACCAATGGGCCCCCACTTGGTGCATCGAGCTGCAGGATTTGGGGCTCGAGGGTCTGACTTTGGTTGTTTAATGTTGCGGGGCTAACCCTAATGCCTAAACACTCCCTAAGCCCTAAACCCTAAAGCCTAAACCCTAAACCCTAAACCCGAAACCCTAAACCCTAAACCCTAAACCTAAACCCTAAACCCTAAACCATAGGGTTTGACCTTGAGGGTTTGGGTGGACTTGTGGCAGTCCACCCCATCACGTCTTGGGGTGTCTGGGCAGTCAGAAGCCCCCCCCCCCCCCCCCCCAACCCCAAACCCCACACCTTAATCCTGCAGACGCGCCATAGCAGCAAAGTTGCAAGCTGGGATACGTGGACCAGTTCCTGAGCCCAGACCACTTGGAAATGGTGCTTTTGCTTGGCGCAGGATTGAGGTTTAGGGTTTAGGGTGCCGGCCAACCTCCACAGACGCAAAACCCTAAACCCTAAACCCTAAACCCTCAACCCTCAACCCTCAACCCTCAACCCTCAACCCTAAACCCTAAACCCTAAACCAAGGCACACGCCTTGGCCAAAGGGCCCGTATCGGGGCTCCGCGGCCCCCGGCCTCCCCGAAACACCTTCAAAAACCCTAAGCCCTGAGCCCTAAGCCCTCTAGGCCTCAGCCCTCAGCCCTAAATACCCTATAGGCCCTAAGCCCCCAAGCTTACATGCAGAGCCTAAAGCCTCCGACGGCGGTCGGCTGTTTTCCTATCCTTCAGTCTTCTTTCTTCATTCCTCGAAGGAGCACGCGTAGTTGCAAGTGGGGTTGAAAGGGTTTAGGGTTATAAAACGTCACATAAAGCCTGAAAAACCCTTGTAAACCTTAAAAGCCCTTCTACACGCGTAAAAGCCCTGATCAGCCCGCATACACCCTTACAAACCCTATTCTATATATAAACTCGTTTTAAAACCCCCCCCCCGCCCCGCCCAAGGACTTCCCCCCAAAGAGTTCTCTTGCAACCACGCGTACATGAAGCATGAAAAATGAACCTACCAGTTCCCCTAAGGCCTCGTACTCGCTGACCTTGGTGTGTAAGGCCCTGCACCCTAAACCCTAAACCCTAAAGCCTAAACCATAAACCCTAAACTCAGTTGTTGAGTTCATAAGACCCAAAAAAGTGTACACTTTCAGTTCTATAGGGGATTATAGTATCCCCAAAAAGTGTAAAGTGTACTCATTCAGCTACAAAGTAAACCCTAAGCCCTGAACCCTGAACCCAACCCAGGATTTTAGGGTTTGGGGTGGTTGAAGGAGACTTTGACCACCATACAGGGCCGCTTGAGACCAGATACTTACAGGGTTTCGGGTTTAGGGTCTAGGAATTGAGGCTAGTAGGTTCTAGCCGCCCTTAATAGAAAAAAACAAACACAAAAGAGTAAAGAACCTTCCACAGAGTTGGTAACCCTGACCCCTACATCCTCAACCTCGCAGTCGAAGGCGTTCGAGCGGCAAAGACCACCACGCAAATGGAGCTGATGAGCAGCTGCTGTTCCCCAAACGCGCGTTGCCCGCCTGCGAGGAGCAGGGAATGGGTTGCCCCGGGTTCATGAGTTGAGGGTCTTAGGGTTTTGGGGTTCTAGGGTTTTATAGGTTTTAGGGTTAAGGTTTAGGGTTTAGGGTTTTACTTGGAGGTCCATGAGTACTTGCAGGTAGGAGTATCAGTTGGGTGACTAGGGTTGTAACCTTATTCAGGGTACGTATAGCCCTACTTATAAGGTGCGAGTACCCATGAACGAGGAGAGTCTGCAGCGTGCAAGCACCTGATGGGGTTGCGAAGGTTCGGGCTTTCGGGTTGACTGCTTCCGGTTGACTTTTTCAACCCCTCTACCCCAAACCCAAATCCCAAGCCAAATTGCCGTAAACCCTAAACCCTCATCCCTACCCAGAACCTATCTAAGGGTAGCTACATGGTCCCTTACTATGGCCCTTAAATCGGGACCCCTTATATACCCTTAATTGATTTCAGACCCTATAAACCCGACGGGCCCATACTTCGGAGAAGGTAAGAACCCTCTTAAGGGACCATTGAACTAACCTTAGAACCTACCCCAAACTGCCCTCCTAGGCGCCTCGGGCGATGCTCCAACGTGCGAACTGCGGACCCAGACCTGAAGGCCACTTTTGACGTAGGGTTTAGGGTTTAGGGTTTAGGGTTTAGGGTTTAGGGTTTAGGGTTTAGGGTTTAGGGTTTGTGGTGTAGGGGTTTTGGGGTTAGGGGCGAAGGGCTGCTTAGGGGAAAGGTTTATGGGCAGATCTGGGGTTTAGGGTTTAGGGTTTAGGGTTTAGGGTTTAGGGTTTAGGGTTTAGGGTTTAGGGTTTAGGGTTTAGGGCTTAGAGTTGAACAAACAGCCTCGGGCTTCGGGCTTTTTGACGCCAGGCGTGAAGCTGTACATGTGGCCAAGGACTCTCCCTTGGCCACACCGGGAACTGCTTGGCTTGAGGTACTTGGAAGCTCAGGTGCCCTTTCAAAAAAAACAGACCACACCTTGCACCCTAAACCCCAAACCCTAAACCCTAAACCCCAAACCCTGAACTCTAAGCCTAAACCCTAAACCCGAAGCCCTAAGCCCTGAACCCCAAACCCTAAACCCTCAACCCTGAACCCTAAGCCCTGAACTAAACCCTAAGGCCTAAAACCTAAACCCTAACGACCCTACACAAACCCACAAACTGTTCATCTTTGTTGCTCACACTTTATCAATGGGGCAAAAAAGGGGCACCACAGGGCTACCAAGCCAATGCCACGCTGATTTACCTCACAGCTGCGGCAAAAACCTAGACCCTTCACAAATTTGTTGCTCACATTTTTCAAAGGGGCAAAAAAAGGGCACCACAGGGCTGCCAAGCGTATGCCACGCTGAATTAGCTCACAGCTGCGGCAAAAAGTGACATTTAGGCCACAGGGGCAAGTCATTTGAGCTTTCGGCTGGGGTGTAGGGTTTAGGGTTTAGGATTTAGGGTTAAGTGTTTAGGGTTTAGGGTTCACGGCTTCCCTTCGGCTTTCTCCTTCTCCTTGAGAGCTTTCAGGGCCTTCTGCCTCTCGATGACGGCGTCCAGCTCTGCGGGGGAAAGCCCAGGAGGGTGCCCTTTGCGCAAGCACTCTTTTCCTTAGCTTTTCAGTGACCCAAGGGAAAAAAGTACATACTTTTTGTGGTCTACTTGCCTAAGAGTGCAAGCACTCTTTTCCTTAGCTTTCCCTAAGGGTCCATGTACGTGATTCTTATGTACTTGGGCCCCAAAGTCCTTACGTAGGAAGTACTTTAAGGCCCGAGCATTAGGTATATAGACCCTTAGGGCTTCTCAGTGACCCAAGGGAAACAAGGTACATACTTTTTGTGGTCTACTTACCTAAGATAGGGAACCCAGAACCCAAAAAGGTAAAAGCATGTATACTACTGAACATACTACGCAACAGCCGAGTTGCCCTCTCCGACTTGGAGTATCTTCTTCACGCCGGTGACCAGAACGACGTTAAGCTGGTCAGCCTCCAGCGTGTAGGTGCCTCTGCTCTTGACGCGCTGATGCCTGGAGATCGTGCTTGTCCTGCCCGAGCCTAGTTCATGGTTGGGATCGTTCTAAATTCTTAAATAAAGAAATATAAATAAATAAATAAATATATATATTTTTTTTTCTCTTCCTTATTGGGTTTAAGAGTACTTGATATACATTAATATATTCCTTATTGGGTTTAAGTACTCTTGAAGATGCAAAATGATACCCGACTATGACCAAGGAGCCTGCCTCACAGTGGTACTCCTCGAAGCTGCCATCCGATTTTAGGTGGAACTCCCTCCAATAGGAAACCTAGGTTGGTTGTGTTGCAACGAACCCCTCGGTTTAGGGTTCAGGGTGTAGGGTTTAGGGTTTTAGGGCAACGCCTCTGAGTATGTTTCAAAAAGAAAGAACCCATTGGAAGCGGAAGTATGTACCATATCCCAGGTGCCTACCTGGAAGCGTAATCCTGCTCGTCCCAGAAGTGACCCACATGGTAAACCTCAACCGTCGGAGGCTGGATTTCAGTCTCCACATGTTCCGATGCACTTCCTGTCGGGTTCACCCCTGTGCAGTTGCCCATTGCTGCGAAAAGGCAAGGGAAGCCAGGTCCTTCTGGTCGGTCTGAACACAGGCTGAGCCAATGGCAACTCACGGCTGACGGGCTCGGATTTCGGATTTTTGGGGGTGTGCTTGCACCCCTCAAGCTGGTCAGGGCGTTAAGGGAGGGGTATTCTGGGTAGCCCTAAGGCAGCTTCGGGTTTAGGGTTTAGGGTTTGGGGTTTGGGGTTTAGGGTTTAGGGTTTAAGGGTTAAGGGTTAAGGGTTTAGGGTTTAGGGTTTAGGCATTTGAGGGGATCTAGATAAGGTGTGGAGTGGCATCAAGTAGTCCAGAAGCAGGTGTCTGGTCGCTGGGAAAAAGGGACAACTCAGAAACTGAAGAGATGGGTAGAAGGAGGGAGCCCTAGAAGGGACCCTTAATCTTGCTCCCCTATATAACCCATATATGACCCCTATATATATGTATATATATATATACACCTTATACAGTCCCTATGCACCTAAATAACCCCGAAACGACCCCCAAGATCCCTTCTAAGGGTCCCTCCTGTCGTCCCTTGAAGAGAGGCGTTTTAGAGGCTTTGCGCAACCATGTGGGTACTGCAACTTCCATTCCGATGACCCGCCCGTGCGGTGATGACACCCCCGCCCCGCCCAAAAGAGAAGTTGCAATATGCATAGTTATACAGCAAGCAGCAACATGAGTTGGGGCCTTGTGGATACTAGTTTCAGGGTGGTTGAACCTGAACCCCCTAAACAACACCCCGACCTCAACCCTATTAACTCCTAAACTCTAAACCCAAAAACCCTGAACCCAAAAACTCAAAATCATAGATCCCCAAACCGTGGTCGCCACCTCGTCCCAGGAAGTCGCTGATAAGCAAAGACAGCAACGTGCAGCCAGTCCTGAGACTGCCAAACCCTAAGCCATAAGCCCTAAACTCGAAGGTCGGACCTGTCCCTTACCCTTGTTTATAGGGACCCGAAGCATGGGTCCTTGTTATTATTACTATTAATTTTATTATTAGTAATATGATTATTACTGTTATTATTGTTATTATTCTTATTAGTAGCAGTACGAATAGTATTCTTTTTTTACTAGTATTACCATTATTGCCATGAATCTTGTCATTATTATTGTTTTTGTTATTCTTTTTAATATTATTATGATTCTGATTATGATGATTATTATTACTATTGTCATTGTTGTTGCTATTCTTCTTCTTATTATCATTATCATTATCATTATCATTATTATTATTATTAGTATTTATCATTATTAGTGTTATCATTTATTGTTATGATTATTACCATTGTTACTGTATGCTTATTAATATTTTGAATTTTCGATCACTATTGTTAATATTATTGTTGGTATTCTTATTGTTGTTATGGTTATTGTTATTGTTGTTCTTACTCTTATATATAGTATATACGGGTTATACAACCAGGGACCCAAATTCAGGGCCCCTACTTCGGATCCCCTACGAAATCCTAAGCCCCAATTAAGCCCTTTATGTTGGACAACCTTTGGGTTGAATGCTTCTAGGGCTTTTGGATGGTTTAAAGGGATTATAGGGCTTATGGGGTTTGAGTTTTTTGTGTTTTTTGTGGGGGGGGGGTGTTAGGGTGTCTAGGTCTCAGGGTTTACACGGCTTCTTGAGCTCATAGGCACAAGGCCTGCAGTCTTTGTAGGGTTTAGGGTTTAGGGTTTAGGGTTTAGGGTTTAGGGTTTAGGGTTTAGGGTTTAGGGAGTTCAAAGGGCTTCACAGAATGCTTCTGCTCGCCATGGTGCAGGTCGAAGATGTAGCTCTTCGGGATGCAATGGATCTCGCAGCGCACCGGGTTTAGGGTTTAGGGTTTAGGGTTTAGGGTTTAGGGTTTAGGGTTTAGGGTTTAGGGTTTAGGGATGCCCAAACCCTAAGCCCGAAAACCTGAACACAAAAACCGAAGACTGCCAATCCAAGAGCCCGGCGGATCAACTCCACAGGCCCTGACGCCCCTGAAGTAGGGTTGAGGTTAAGGGGGTGTAATGGGGTTTAGGGCTTAGGGCTTAGGTCTTAGGGCTTAGGGTTTAGGGTTTAGGGTTTAGGGTTTCGGGTTGAGGGTTTAGGGTTTCGGGTTTAGGGTTTCAGGGCTTGGGGCAGAGGACTCCCAGGGCCCCCAACGCCTGCATGGTGCCCATGATCAGGCCGCTGCTCAAAGCGAGGCTGGGCAACACCTGTTCCAAGAACTTCTACACCCCCGAACAAGCGTAGGAGCTCCTTCACCCAATACTTTATAGGGTTCTTGATGGGGTTTAGGGTTGAGGGTTGAGGGTTTGGGGTTTAGGGTTTAGGGTTTGTTCAGGGGGGTATGTAACCCAAGGTTCCCTAATACTCCCCAATACTCCCTAAGCGTCCCAGGTACGTACACCCCATGAACCCTACTCCCTTAAGAACCCTATAACTACCAGACCAAGAGTAACCTAGGAAGAAAAAGGGTGCCCTTTTTTGGTTTAGAGGTGTTTCTCAGGAACCTAATCCTAAACTCATAAAAAATATAAGCCTACTCTGGGTCCGAGCCCAGGAACCCACACCGTAAGACCCCAAAACCTGAGCTTTAAACCTGAAACAGCTTCTTGGTGTCCATCAGGGTTTGGCTTGTTTACAGTTGTTTAGGGCACCTGCTTTGGTGCGACACGGGAAAAGGGCCCCCCCGGAAGCGCACCAGCAAAAGTCATAAACCCTAAGCCCTAAGCCCTAAACCCTAAACCCTCAAGGCCAGGATAAATAGAAATTGTATGCATTTCATTACGAGCAGCTCGTGCAATAATCCTTCATCCTTCACGGTGTAAAAAGTCCGAAAAGATGCCCAAAAAGGTTGCCAGCGCAGCCCCAGCCCCCGCCCCAGACCCGCCAAAAAGCCCGACAAGGCCCCACAAGGCTGCAGGAGGCCCCAAAAGGCACCGGGAAGCCCGAATAGGCGCCTCAAAAGACACCAGTAGACCCAAAAAGCCCCAGGAGGCTCCCAAGATGCCCCCCAAAAGCAAGAAACAAAACCCGACAAAACCCGACAAAACCCGACAAAACCCGACAAAACTCCGGACAGAAACCCTGTACAATTTCTATAAACCCTAAACCCTAAACCCTAAACCCTAAACCCTAAACCCTAAACCCAACAACAAATCACAGCTTACCTGTAGCTGCCGGCCCAACTGGGGATCTCAAACGAGATTCTGGGATCCTGTGCTAGCTGGCCCACGGCAACTGCCCTGCCCAAACTAGGGTTCTTACAAGGGTTTAGGGTTTAGGGTTTGGGGTTTAGGGTTTAGGGACCCCAAAACCCTAAACCCTAAAACCCCCCAAAACCCTCAAAAACCCTCAAAAACCCTAAAAACCCTTAAGAACCCTAAAAACTCCAAAAACCCAAAAAACACCAAAAACCTAGATTTTTTTTTGGGCTTCATAAGCATCCCATGACTGGAGAGTCAAGGCGCAACGATGCCAGAGAGGAGCAGGGAGAAGACGTCATCGCCTGGTCTGGGTGTGGATTTAGGGTTGAGGGCTTAGGGCTTAGGGCTTAGGGTTTAGGGTTAAGAGTTTAGGGTTTAGGTTTTAGGGTTTAGGGTCTAGGGGGGGGGGGGGGGGGGGGGGGGGGGGTGGCAGGGTTGCATGCTTTAAAAACCCTTAGCCTGAAGCCTTACCTACAATTTTCTTGAGAATCACCAGAAAAATACACCAAAAAAACATTCTTTTTAAATTATTATCTGAGTTTTTTGGGGGGGACTCTTCAGCAAAAAGTAGTTCCTGCGTCCATGTGGCAAAACAGCAGGGTACTCCCGCCAAGGGCCACCAGGAGCAGGAAGCGAATGGCCTCAGGCAACAAGGAGAATCTACGAACTTAAGGTTTGGGGTGTTTAGGGCTTAAGGCTTAGGGTTTGGGACCCCAAACATACCCCATGGCCTGTAAAACAAGAATAGAAGGGAGTCCGAGGGAGGATGTTACCATGCCCTTAATTTCTCTTGAGGGTATGTCCAAGGGATGTTGAATATTTGTTAGATTGAAGCCGAAGCCGGCAAAGGACAATCCCAAACAGGTTCAAGCCCGAAGCCGTAAAACCTCTACCAGCCCTAAATGCAGTAAACCTTGCACCCACAAAGCCAAAGCCAAACGACTTGCAAACCAACAGACGAACCCACCAGACCCTAAACCCCATACGGATTTCATGAGCGGTTAGGGTTTGGGGTTTGGGGTTTGGGGGGGTTTGGGGTTTGGGGTTTGGGGTTTGGGGTTTGGGGTTGGGGTTTGGGGTTTGGGGTTTGGGGTTTGGGGTTTCGGGTTTCGGGTTTAGGGTTCTTACACTGATTGGCCGGGGTGGGGGGGGGGGGGTCCCTAACAAGCCGCCTTGCTATGACTCATTCCTGAGCCCTCAGAAAAAATCGACGTCCTGGACCCAAAGCCCAAACCCCTACACCCTACACCCTCAACCCTAAGCCCTAAACCTAAACCCTAAACCCGAAACCCTAAACCCTAAACCGTAAACCGTAAACCGTAAACCGTAAACCCTAACCCCTGAACCCTGAACCCTGAACCCTAAACCCTAAACCCTTAACCCTGAACCCTGAACCCTGAACCCGAACCCTAAACCCCAAAGCTTTATCCCCAAATCAGGGAGGGGGGGGGGTTCATGTGCTCCCTGGGTTGACTTAGGAACACAGGGTTGAGTAACCATAAAAGTCAAAAAGAGCCACATAAAGCCCAAATGAGCAGCCGCAAAAAATCAGGGTTTAGGGTTTAGGGTTTAGGGTTTATCGCTTTACTGCATATGAGACCCGAAACCTGCAACCCTACCGTGAAAACTCCTGAATTCCTAAACCCGTTCCTTTCGTTAGGACCTATAAACTAAGGAGCGCAAGTGATAGCTGGTTAAGGAGCGCAAGTGATAGCTGGAGCTCTCGCTGCTCGAATCAGAAATCCATATCCTAAACCTCGAACCCTCACGGGCCAGGGCCTTTGCCCAGCTCTTCGGGTGGCCAAATGGGTATCGTAGGGTTATCGCTTTGAGTATCGGTCTGGAAGAACACCCAACCCCCTTTTCATGACATTGTTGCAGAACGACTTCTAGATTCAAGGTTCAGGGTATCGCTTTTGGGAGGGGGCCTATCGCTTTCCGAGGATTCAGGCATGACAGGGTTTTTTTATCTCCGCCACAAGAGACCTCCTGCAACGCAATAAAAGTGGTCGCACAAATGCCGGTTCAATAATTAGGGTTTAGGGCTTAGGGTTGTTAGGGGTTAGGGTTTAGGGGCCCGAGAAAAACCCTCCCACGAAGTTGGGCCCCCCACCCGGTTCACGGAATATCTCAGGGCGAGGCTCTCCTGGATTCCGGGGTGAGAGATGTGGATTGTGACGTTCCACTAAACCCTAAACCCTAAACCCTACACCCTAAAACCTAAAACCTAAAACCTAAACCCTAAACCCGAAACCCTAAACCCTAAATCCGAAAGGGACACACTTGCAGGATTGTGGGGCAATTGGGGGGCTGATTACCCCCCGTGTGGGATAGGCTGAGTTCAGGATGTGAAGCCTTGAGGGTAGCAGTCTCCCTAAACCCAAAACCCTAAACCCTAAACCCTACAAGGGGCTCAGGGTGTTGGGGCCCTAAACCCTAAACCCTACATTTCATGGGCTACCTTTGTGCGTCAGCGCATTTTGGGGCTGGGCGTCCAAAGCGGCTGTCTCAAGGGAAAGCGTGAGTTGAAGAAAAATGAACTTGCTGGCCCAAAACCCAAGGAAACGAAAGTTGAAACTTTCAGAATAGACGACCTTACAAGAAACCCAAAAGCTGAAAAGTTGGGTTTTGAGCCAGTAAGTGAAGAAGAGCCTCATGTAAACCTTCTTGGCCGCCCCAGACACCGTTGCAAAGAAAAGCATGAGGAGGCCCAGGGGCTCAACCCTAGACCCAAACCCTAAACCCTAAACCCTAAACCCTAAACCCTAAACCCTAAACCCTAAACCCTAAACCCTAGACCCTAGACCCTAAACCCTAAACCCTAAACCCTAAACACTAAACCCTAAACCCCAAACCCTAGACCCCAAACCCTTACCCCTAAGGGGGCCTGACCGAGCTCAGGTTTGGGGTCGGCCTTCGAAAGGCTCTGAAAAAAGTTCCCAAAAGGTGCCCAAAAGCTTCAGGGTTGAGGGTTTAGGGTTTAGGGTTTAGGGCCCGACATGGCTTGCGAAAACATTCCAAAGGCTTCCAAAATGGGTTTAAAAGGGTCCGACCGAGATATGCAAAACATGCAAAAGACACGTGGCCGAGAAAGGAGGCCCTAAACCCTAAACCCTGAACCGCTAACCCCTAAACCCTAAACCCTAAATCTTAAACACGAATTGGAGAATTAGATCAGTGTTTTTCACCCCGCATTGTTCAGCACGAATTGGAGAACTTGATGCATTTCGACCCCTCCGACCCTTTGACCCCCCATTGTTCGGCACGAATTGGAGAATTTGATCCATTGAGATGCTGAACCCTAAACCCTAAACGCTAAACCCTAAACCCAAAAACCAAAACCCTAAACTCTAAACCGCCCGACAGAAACTCGCAAGACCTGTACACAAGAGAAAACACGATTGGAGTTCGGAGCGCAATGAAGCTCCCTCCAACCAAAAACTCAAAAAAGAAGGGACCCGCAAGCCCGGAAAAAAAGCTCTGACCCTTTCTGGACTACAGAGGAGAGCGAGGTTTGCCAAAAGCTGCAAAAAACAACTTTCAAAAAGGCCCCCAAAAGGTCCACATGTCCCTCCCTCCAAAAAAAAATCATGCAAGAGAAGATCCGAGAAAGGCGGCCTGACCGAACCACGCAAAACACATACAAAAAGGAAAAACAAAAAACACATCCTAAGGGCTACAAAAAAATTTTCGAAAAGAGCCCCGCGACCGAAAACAACAAAAACACATACGAAAGAAAAGAAAAAATGCGCTTGCGAGCCCTAAACCCTCAACCCTGCAAGGGGTTTAGGGTGCAGGGGTTTAGGGTTTAGGGTTTAGGGTTTAGGGTTTAGGGTTTAGGGTTTAGGGTTTAGGGTTTAGGGTTTAGGGTTTAGGGTTTAGGGGGGTCAGAGTTCCTTAGCTGAGGCGGGGGTTTAGTGTTCAGGGTTGTGTGTCTTCAGTGCTCATGCTCCTGGCGTCGTGACTTTCTGTTTGATGTCTTCCCTAATAGAAGGAGACGGTCCTCTCACGGGTCTTTCTACGTTGTTCACGATCCAACGCACTAAGACCCAGGAGAAACCTGGAACGAAAAGGGTTACTCTGGGTCCTAGACACACTAAGACCGGAACCTTGAATCTATGCGTATAGACTCTAGACCTCAAGTCTGGAACCATATGGTTTCGGTTTTTGGGGATTTGGGGTTTCGAAGTGCCTCGCTGTGAGGGCTTTAGGGTGTTAGGGCATCAGACTTTAGGATCATCGTCATTGAGAGAAGGGTTTGAGGAGGGGGGTTTAGGGCTTAGGGTTTTACGGGGTTTACGGTTTAGGCTTGGGATGTTCACCCTTATACTAACAGTCCTTAAAAGGGATTACAATAGGGGGTGTTACAATCCCTATTAAGGACTGTTAGTATAAGGGGGAACGTCCCGAGTTTAGGGTTTAGGCGTGTAGCCATGTCCAGTTTCAGGGTTCGGCGCAGGGTTAGCTTAGAACCCTAAACCCTACACCCTAAAACAGAGCATGAAACCCTTAGCCTTAACCGCCCTCCTTAACCCCAAATCGCCCCGGCACCCCCCCCCCCCTCCACCAGCCACCCAACAAGGCTCAACAAAAAGAAACGCAAGCTAGGAACAGTCTCCCACACACACACAGCTAGGGTTTAGGTGTTAGGGCTTCTAGGGTCTGGAACCTGGTGTAGGATCCTTCTGTACCCTAAACCCGAAACCGTAAACCCTACAGCAAACCCTAAACCCTAAACCCTAAACCCTACACCCTAAACCCTAAATCCTAAACCCTAAACAAAACCCATCCCTGCCAAGTGGCGTATGCAAACTGTGCCGGGATCATCGTGAACATCAGCGTCGCAGTGACGACGCCTGACCCACATGGGGTTTAGGGTTGATGGTTTAGGGTTTAGGGTTTGGTTTAGGGTTTGGGGGGGTTTAGGGTTTGGGGGGGTTTAGGGTTTAGGGTTTAGGGTTTAGAGTTTAGGGTTTAGGGTTTAGGGTTCAGGGTTTAGAAGGTGTACCACCCCAAAAAGCCGAAAGCAAGGCATGACCAACATCCTTGTGCCAGGCTCTTCCAACCCTCCAAGCCCAAACGCTAAACCCTAAACCCTAAACCCTAAACCCTAAACCCTAAACCCTAAACCCTAAACCCTCACACCCTCACACCCTCACACCTGAATCAGTCGGAAAAAGACGAACGCGCAAGTTCCGCCTGTGATCCGTCGGCCCCAGTGGTATTCGGTGTACAGCAGCTCAGACAAAGCCGCCTCAAGCAACTTGCTGAGCATTGGGGTTCACAACGGTTTAGGGTTTAGGGTTTAGGGTTTCGGGTTTAGGGATTAGGGTTCCTGTTGCTTTAGTTTGCTGCTTTCTTCACCACAACGGTTGCTGATTTCGATTACAACAAACATTCCACCCTACACCCCCACTCCCCGAAAGCCTAAGGCCTGTCGAGCCTTGTGCTTCGACTTGACTTGGTACCTCCTTTCTCTAGTACATTTTGGGCACCTCCAGGTTCTAGGAGCTGCAGCAAGCAGGTTTAGAGTCTAGAGTTTTGGGGTTTGGGTTTTGGGGATTGAGGGTGTCAGGCTTTTAGGGTTTTGGGGGTTTTAGGGGCTTAGGTGTGTAGGGTTTTGGGGCTTAGGGTTTTGGGACCAGATGCGCTCCTTCTTCAATTCAACCCCTCCTTTTGTCGGCATCGCGAGTAACATGTTCGGGTTCTGCCCATCATCTTTCGCCGCGCATTTCGCACGCATGGATTCTCCGCGTCTGCTTGTGTATCATCCTGCATGTTTCAAGCAAGGTGTGGTACTAGACCCGGGAGTAACCTAGGAACAGAAAGGGTACCCTTTTTGGTTTTAAGGGGGTTATATGGGAACCCCCCACCCTAACAAAGGAAAATCGACAAGGCCTGTAGACAACACCCTGCTTTCGAACCCTAAACCCTAAACCCTAAAAAAAATCACTTCGCAACGGTTCGTTAGATCATGGTAAGCACACGTCGGCGGTAAGACAACCCACGCCGGAGGAGTTGTGGCTGCCTAGACCCTGAGAGCCCCCAAACCCTAGACCCTAGACCCTAGACCCTAGACCCTAGACCCTAGACCCTAGACCCTAGACCCTAGACCCTAGAACCTAGACCCTAAACCCTAAACCCTAAACCTAAACCCTAAACCCTAAATCCAAACCATAAACCCTAAACCCGAAACCCTACGTGACAGTAGAGCGGTCCAGCTCCGTAAGCCCGACTCCCGCGGACCTCAATGGACGCCATCGACAAGCTCCGCAGGCATTGCAAGGCGATGCAGCACGAAACGACCTCGGGGAAGGGTTTAGGGTTTAGGGTTTAGGGTTTAGGGTTTAGGGTTTAGGGTTTAGGGTTTAGGGTTTAGGGTTTAGGGTTTAGGGTTTAGGGTTCAGGATTTAGGGGTTTAGGGCTTCGCGGTGTAGGAGTTTAGGGTTTACATGGGGTTGAGGGTTCAGGGTCTTGTTCAGGGGTTTTGGTTTGGAAGTTTATTTATGAGCATTTGGGGGCTTTATGGGGTTGTTCTTTTAAGGAGTTCAGTGACAGGAAACCTATCAGACCTTAGCCTTATAGCGCCTATCTGCCCCATCCCCCCCCCCCCCCTTCCGCAATCCGGCCCCTGGGTCCAAACGACATATAAGATGTAGGTTCCCTAAACACTATAAACCCCAAAGCCTAAACCGTTAGCCTAAACCCTAAAGCCTAAGCCCTAAATCCTAAACCCAAAATCCTAAACCCTATTTCCTACGCCCTAAATCCTAAAGCTCCCAACATAATACGACAAAGTGCTTCAACTATGAAAACGGCTACAGGCTTTAGCTGAAGAAGCATGGTCATGAGATAGTTTGTTCTCAGCGGCCCTTAATTTGAGGAGCCCTTATATGCCCCTTGTATACGCTACACAGCCCAAGGGCTTGTACTTCAGTACCTTTAAGGGACCAATAATGGGGTACTCTAAGCCCTAAACCCAAAACCCGGAACCCTAAACCATTACCTGAGGGTCCCCTAAGCCCTGGGTCTGAGAACCCTCAACGAAGCAGTGGCATGGTGCAAGGGCTCTTTGCGTGGGATTCTCGGCCGAGCCCTCCAAACTGCCCTCGGCGGCATCACCTGGCAGGGGTGGAGGGTGTGGGGTTTAGGGGGGGTTTAGGGCTTTGGGGTTTAGAGTTTGGGGTTTGGGGTTTGGGGTTTCGAGTTTAAGTAGGGCTAGATGTCTATCTAATGAAGCACGGCATTTGGGCCACAAGTAGGAGCACTAGACTAAAGCTCTTAACTGCAATGAGGCACCTAATTCCCCAATTTCCTAGTGAGAACCACCCCAAACCCTAAACCCAAAACCCTAAACCCTAGGGTCATCAATTCGAAAGCGAGAGGTTGAAACCTACTAGTTTCGGTTTGGGGTTTTGGGTTTTGGGTTTTGGTCTCGGGGTCGTGCCACTGAAGCAGATGCTGCAAGCACTGCTTGAGTAAGGAATTCGAACTGGGCCTTGTGAGCCCTTGTCAGGGCTCTAAACCCTAAACCCTAAACCCAAACCCTAAACCCTACACCTAAAACGCTCATGAGACTCTGCCTTGGATCCCGAAGGTGTTACCGTTGGGTTTGGGGACCCTTTTTTTCAAGAATATCAGGGCCATATTAGGAGTAAATGAGGGGAACCGTGAGGTACAATAGGTGTACGACTCTGAATCCCTTGAAAAGCCCCCTGGCTAGCCCTAAACCCCTAAACCCTAAACCCTAAACCCCTCCCCCTAAAAAAAGCCCTGCGCCTGAAATCAACATCTTCTTGGGCAACCGTGCTAGCGCTGGCAATTGCAGGAGCTCGGCACGAAAAAGGAGAGGGGATTCAGGGTTTAGGGTCTTGGGCCCTAAACCCTAAACCCTAAACCCTAAACCCTAAACCCAGGGGTTTCAGGGTTTGAGTTTGACCCTAAACCCTAAACCCAGGCGTTTCAGGGTTTGACAGTTTTAGGGCTTGGGGGATGCTTCGGGTCCAGGGCTTCCTCAACTCTGTCGTTCCCTTCGCATCATAGGCATAGGTTTTAGGGTTTAGGGTTTAGGGTTCAGGGCTTGAGGGTTTAGGATTTAGGGTTTAGGGCTAGGGGCCTTTCACCCTGAGTTTCTTCACTAGACGGTTCGAGTGAGCGTCCTCCTGGATCTGTCTTGCCACTTGAAATATAGGCCCTTCTCGCGCAAAACATTCCGTCTCCCACCCTTTAACCCTAAACCCTAAACCCTAAACTCTAAACCCAAAAAACCCTGAACCTGCCTTGC
>CAJNDS010002232.1:35000-177645 GCA_905221605.1 Symbiodinium natans
GCCTTGAAGCTTGAGGGGTTTGGGGGGTTTGGGGGGTTTGGGGGTTTGGGGGTTTGGGTTTTTTGGGGGGGGTTTAGGGCTTAGGGTTTTGGGGTTCCGGTTTAGGGTTTGGGGTCTTTGAGGGGTTCGGGTTAGGGTTTAAAGCCTTGAGACTTGAGGGGTTTGGGGTTTTGCGGGTCTAGGGTTCAGGGTTTGCTTTTATCTTCTCCCTCGGGTCTTGGGCTTTGGGGGGCTTTAGGGGGCTAAGGCGTCTTCGGACTTCCCTAAACCCTAAACCCTAAACCCTGAACCCTAAGCCCTGAACCCTAAGCCCTAAGCCCTAAACCCTAAACCCTAAACCCTAACCCCTAAACCCTACACCCTACACGCTAAAACGTGACAGAGGGCTCGGAGGGCTCGGAGAGCTTGGGTTGGGCAGTCGCGGGATTTCCGGGCCTTTCATGCTTGTGGGGTGACATGAAGTAGGGTTTAGGGTTTAGGGTTTAGGGTTTAGGGTTTAGGGGTACTGCGGACTCGAGGTCGTGAAGCATAGCAAGGTGAGACAGCTTAGATTTGTACTAAGCACGGTTAGCAAGCACACAACATCAGGGTTTACGTTTCTTGCATCCCCAAAAGGACGTGCAATATATACACTCACCAATGTTGAGAAGGAACCCTATATACACTCACCAATAACTGAAATACCAACCCCTGCTGTGCTGAAGATCTTGAGGTCTTGGTAGGCCAGTAACCGTAAAAGCATCAGGGCACCCTTTTTGGGGTTGGTTTACTGTTTAAGGGAACCTTGAACCAAAAGGGAAAAGGTACCAAGGCTAAGGGCACTTAGGGTTAGGTGAGGGCTCTAGGAGAACAGGCCCCCTAACCAGAGAGGAGCCAAAACAAAAAAAACCATAAACCCCAAAGCCCAAAACCAAAAAAAAAGACCTAAACGGTTTAGGCCCCAAGCCCCTACACCCCAAACCCTAAACCCGAATTAAACCCTAAACCCTAAACCCTACAGACCAAAACCCCAAACCGCCAACATTCGGTACCAGAAGACAACGGGCCGAAGCCCATGCCCAGGCAGCCGCCCAGGTAGAATCCTCAGGAAAAAGAATGGTTAAGGGGCTTAAAGGGCGTCAAGCGCTTTAAGGGATTTAGGGGTTTAGGGTCAGGGTTCTTCTACTAGACCCAAGAGTAACCTAGGTATAAAAAAAGGGTGCCCGTTTTGTCTTAATTTAAAGAGGATTATAAGGGACCCTAAACCCTAAAAAAAGAGAATAAGGGCCCACTCCGGGCCCTCGTGTAAGTAGGGCATTTAAATTTAAGTAAGGTAACTGGGGACGGTAGTTAGGGGTCTTAAAGGATGTCAGAGGCGTTCCGGGTTTTAAGGGTTTTCAGGGATCTTTTGGTTTAGGGCTCTTCTAAGAAGGGCTTTAAGGGCTTCAAGCGCTTTAAGGGTTTTAAGGTTAAGTAAGGGAACTATGGTCGTAGCCGTATTCAGTGAAACACTAAGCCCTTAAACCCTGAAACCACATGCCCTCGACCCTACAAGCCTAAACCCTAATTGAGCACGAAACGCGGCCAGGGGTTTGGCGGGTGGGAGTCCGGTTACTTGAAATCCCAAGAGCTTGAGGGGCTTAGGGCTTAGGGTTTAGGGTTTAGGGTTTGGGGTTTAGGGTTTAGGGTTCAGGGTTTAGGGTTTAGGGTTTCGGGTTTCGGGTTTCGGGTTTAGGGTACTTGAAGGTTCAAGGGTGCTTTGAAGTTGGGCTTAGAGTTTGCTACCCAACTTCGAACCCAGCTTCCCCGCACCCATGAAACCTACTTCTTGATGGAGATGGGGGTTTAGGGTTTAGGGTTTAGGCTTTAGGCTTTAGGCTTTAGGGAAATTAGTGACCCCTTAACAAAAAAGGTCCCAAATAGTAGGGTTTTTTGATAATCAGGACCCCAAGAAGGTACTCTAAACTACTAATTGCTTGAGAGCCCCCACATATTTAAAACACATTCTTCCTTGTAAGGGCCGTTTAGGGTTTATTGTTATGGTTTGGGGGTGGTTCTTAAGCAAATGGTAGTAATTTCAGAACCCCCCCCCCAGATGATGAGATGATGGAGGGGGGGGTGTGGGATTTATGGCTTTGGTTTCAGCCCAGAGCTGCTTCTGAGGATGAGCCATGAAAGATGTCCTTGCAACGTTTAGGGCCTATTTAGGGTTTAGGGCTTAGTGTTTCGGGTTTTAAGGGACCCTGTGAGAAGATTCCAGGGAGCATCGTGGCCATCAAGACGATTCCGGTTGTGAAGGAATATTTGGTCAGGGTATTTCGGGGCCTCTATAAACCCTAAACCCTAAACCCTAGACCCTAAGCCGTAAGAACCCAAATCCTAAGCATTAAAGGCATGCCCCAAACCCCTTGAAACCCTACCCGGGAGAGTGCAGGGAAGGAGAAGGGAGGTACCAGAAGATGAAAGACCTGAAGTGGTATAGGGGCTGCTAGATTGCAAAATTCACCCCTAAACCCTAAACCCTAAACCCCAAACCCCAAACCGCTGAATCCGGACTTCCACTTCGGAGCAACGCCAGAGGCCCTCATGATCTTCGCCGAGGGGCGGGTGTTGTGGATAGAACGCTGGAGTCCCTTCCTGAGCTCAGTTTAGGGTTTAGGGTTTAGGGTTCAGGGTTCAGGGTTTAGGGTTTAGGGTTTGCTTCAGAGGGTCTAAGCCCCCCTGAACAACTCGGGTTCATCCCTAAACCCAAAACCCGAAACCCGAAACCCTCTCGAAACTCCAAAAAGAGTACAGAAAGGCGGGGGGGGGGGGAGGGGCATTTACGAGATTCATAACGAACCAAGGGGGTCAATATCACTTACAAGGGCTTCTTAGGGTTTAGGGTTTAGGGTCGAGGGCGTCTTTTTCGGCTTACTTGGGATCATTAAGCCCTTCTCTTGGGGAAAATGGGCCCCTTCCACCCTGGCCCGACCCAGGCTGTGACGAGGGCAACAGGGTTTAGGGCATACCCAGAGAGAACGGTTTAGGGTTTAGGGTTTAGGGTTTAGGGTTTAGGGTTTAGGGTTTAGGGTTTAGGGTTTAGGGTTTAGGGTTTAGGGTTTAGGGTTTAGGGTTTAGGGTTTAGGGTTTAGGGTTTTGGCTAGGGCTCAGGGATTTTAGGGCTTAGGGCTTTGGGGTGTAACTGGATACTATTCTTTTGGACATGTCAAAAAAATAGTATCCAGTTGCAACAAACCAGAGGGCTTTGGGGTGTTAGGGTGCGAGGGGTTTTTAGGGCTTCGTACGCTCAAAAAAGAAAGAATCTGAGGTAGCAAACAGCAAACCACTTCTCACAGCTGCAGATACCAAGACATCGGGCCAACCAAACGCTATCAACCCTCAACCCCTCCGCAGCCCAGCAACCATGTTATGCAGAATCAGGGCACCCTTTTCTGGGTTGGCGACTTGATAAGGGGAGCCCAGAGCCAAAAAATATAGGGCAAAAGGGTACCACTGGGCTACCAACCCTAAACCCTAAACCCTAAACCCTAAACCCTAAACCCTAAACCCTAAACCCTAAACCCTAAACCCGAAACCCTAAACCCAAAAACACGCGCCAAGAGTCTTGAGAAATGCGGACTGCTCCAGTCCGCAAGCTACCTGGCACATCCCCCTTTATTGAAGTAGGGGATAGGATTAGGGGGGCCCTTGGGGATATAGACCCTCTGAATAAGGTCCCTGCTTAAGAGAGCCAGAAGAGGGTTAAGAAGGGATTCCCTTTTAAGGGTCCCCCTTATCCTACCTAGGATTTAAGGGTAGTTACATGGGCCCTTCATATGGTCCCTTACCTCCTTTAAAGGGGCGGAGGTTAGGGTTTAGGGTTGAGGGTTCAGGGTTTAAGTGTCAGGGTTTAGGGTTTAGGGTTTAGGGTTTAGGGTTTAGGGTTTAGGGTTTAGGGTTTAGGGTTTAGGGTTTAGAATTAGGGTTTCGGGCCCTTAATATGGTCCTTTACCTCCCTTAAGGACTCTGATGTATGGGTTGTATTTGGGATATAAGGTGTACATAAGGGGTACTTTTAAGGGCCTGTACTAAGGGACCATGCAACTACCCTTAGACCCCCGCCACAGAGCAGCCCCTAAGCAGCGCAGAGGTTTTGGGTTTTTCGGTTTGGGGTTTAGGGCCTGAGGTCAGGGTCTCGTCGCGTTCTATGTGGAACTGGAGCCGGGTGGTTGCGGAGGGAGGACATCATCAAAAGAATGGCCAGTAAACCCTACACCCTGACCCGAACCCCTAAACCCTGAACCCGAAACCCTAAACCCTTCGCTGCAAAAACTTCCCGAAGCACACTGGCCCTGCACTCTGTGTACCCTTCATGGGTACGTAGTTACAGCTGTGGCAGCAGAGCATACATAGCTAAAGCCCAAGACGGCGGCATCCCTTCCACCCCCCATATAGCATTTACTCCCATTGAAAAGGATCCCCTCCAAGAATTAGGTGCCCCAGAAAACCTCGAATCTGGGAAAGCTAGCTTCAACATTGCCTGGGGGCTACAACTTGGGGTTGGGGTCGCAGTACCACGCCCAGAAGCTTCATGTAAGCCTCCGAACGAACGCTAGACAAACCCAACGAAAACCCTGAAAACCCAAAAGGCCCAGAAACCTAAACGCTAAACCCTAAACCCATCAACCCTCAACCCAAGAACCCCAAAACCATAATCCCTACACGCAAAAACCCAAACACGAAAACCTAAACCATAAACCCTAAACCCTAAACCCTAGCCCTAAACCATAAACCCTGAACCCTAAACCCTATAAACCATAAACCCTAAACCCAGAGCTGCGCCTGAACACCACCCGCCAGGCCCTGGAGCATGCGGGAAAGATAGATGCTCCTCGGCATGGGGTTTAGGGTTTAGGTTGTAGGGTTTAGGGTTTAGGGTTTACGGTTTAAGGTTTAGGGTCGTTTTCGGGTTGAGGGGTTTGGGATATCGGGGTTTCAGGGTGTAGGGTTTTTTGGGGGTTCCTATTGCAACACAGAGCCCAAATGTTTTCAGGGTACCCAAATCCGCGGCCACAATTCTGAGGGCTGCCCCGGCAAGTCTCACCAAAGTCATGACCCGTTACGGTGCCCCTAAACCCTAAACCCTAAACCCTAAACCCTAAACCCTAAACCCTAAACCCTAAACCCTAAACCCTAAACCCTAAACCCTAAACCCTAAACCCTAAACCCTAAACCCTAAACCCTAAACCCGGCCTAAACCCTAAACCGTAAACCCTAAACCCTAAACCCTAAACCCTAAACCCTAAACCCTAAACCCTAAACCCTAAACCCTAAACCCTAAACCCGCCCGCCCCCCCTCAAAGCTCTATTGGGGTAGGCGGGCGCAGTCGAGCGCTCAGCGAGACCACGGCAGGCTCTGCTGGGCTGCAGAGCCTGCCAGGCACACCCCTGAGAGGGTCGCCTAGCTAGAGTCGCCTAGCATTGTCACAGATATATTGTATTACCCTAAAATTTTGGGGGGGAATCCTTTGCCTTTAAAACTGGCTCCTGGGCCTGGAGGCCCCTGAAAGCCCCTGGAGGCCCCTGGAGGCCCTTGGAGGCCTCTGCTGGAGGTCCGCTGAGGGCCCTGGAGGCCCCTGCAGACCCTGGAGGCCCCTGGAGGCTCCTGGAACCTGAAGCCCCTGAAGGAGGCCCCGGCCCCTGAAGGCCCCTGAGGCCCTGCGCAGGCAGGCCCTGAAAGGCTCGAGGCCCCCTGAGGCTGGAGGCTCGTGGAGACCTTAGAGGTCGAGGCGCCTCGATTCCTGAACATCCTGCAGGCCCTGTGGAGGTTCCTGAGACCCCTTGAAAATTCCTGCAAAGCTCGGATGTGGAGGTCCCTAAAGACGCCTGGAGGCCCCTGGAGGCCCTGGGCCCCGGAAACCGTGAAGGGTCGTGGAGGCCCCTTTTTTTTTTTTCCCTTGAAGGCCCCTGCAAGCCCGTGAGGTTCCTGGAGAGGCCCTTCAACCCTTTGGAGGTCTTTGGAGACCCTTGGAGGCCCCTGCTGGCCCGTCCTTTGTCTTGGCCCCAAATAAGCCCCAGGCCGCAACCTATTCACGCCTCCTTTGCCTTATGGCCCCAGGCTGCAACCTACTCACGCTTGAGTTTTTCTATGAGAAGGCCCTTCGGCCCAGACCGTCCCCTTCGCAAAAACCTAAAAGGGGATCCTTAGCCTTATGGCCTCCCAAGTGATCCCCAATCGGCAATTGCGAGGGTCCTTCGGCCCAGACCCCCCTTCGCACAAACCTTCTGGTCCCAGGTGACCCAGCGTTCATGCCCAGATATTTGCTATGAGAGGGCCCTTCGGCCCAGACCGTCCCCTGCGCAAAAACCTGGGGGGGGGGGGGTCCTTAGCCAATCGCAAATGTCCCAAGCACTCTCAGTCTTTCCTCTGAACTGTTCGATGTTTGAGTTGTGAATGGTTGGCTTGGCTTGGGCTGGCTCCGGTTGGGTTCGCAATGAGTTGTGATTGGGTGGCCTTGGGGTGGGCATGTCTTCACACTATTGCGTTCAGCTGACCCGTGCTACACCCTAAACCCTAAACCCTAAACCCTAACCCTAAACCCTAAACCCTAAACTCCGCTTCATCACCACGCTCACCGGGATCAGCAGTCTTCTGGACCATGCGGTTCCAAAGGAAATCCTGCCTGCGCAGGCCCGTAGCCCAGGCGCTGCAGACGCTTCGGTGCCGGCAGCATCTAGGGTTTAGGGTTTAGGGTTTAGGGTTTAGGGTTTAGGGTTTAGGGTTTAGGGTTTAGGGTTTAGGGTTTAGGGTTTAGGGTTTAGGGCTTGCTTCAAAGTAGGGCTTGGTTTGGGCTGAGCCAAGCGATGCCGTGTGCCTGGCTTTCGTTTACTTGCAGATTGCGGCATTCAACGCTAGCTTTGCGGGGGCTGGGTGTTTGGGGAGGTCGAACCTGAAACCCAGAAGCCCTAAGCCCGGCACCCTAACATTCAAAACATAAAAGCCTAAAACTCTAAACCCTATGAACCCTTAAACCCTTAAACCCTAACCCCCTTCATCCCTTCAACCCTTGAACCCTTGAACCCTTAACCCCTCAAACCCTTCAACCCTTGAACCCTTGAACCCTTCTTGAACCTTCTTGAACCCTTGAACCCTTGAACCCTTGAACCCTTGAACCCTTGAGCCCTTGAGCCCTCTTTGTACCCTGGAACCCATGAACCCTTGTACCCTTGAACCCTTGAATCCTTGAACCCCAATCCGAGCACCTGTTGAATTAATACCCCCACATTTACAGAGTTTTTTCGTCCGGAAGCCCGCCGGAAGACTACTTTCCATTAGGGGGGGGGGTTTAAGTTTTCGTATGGGGAAAACCCACCACACTTAAAGAAAGTCTTTTCGGGGGGTTTCCAAAATCTGTCGGCAGGCTTCTTGTTTTGGTTGCTGAGCTGCGAAGCTACAGCACCTCGGGGGATCTGCAGCCTATACAGGGCCATGGTCCAACTATTGCGGAACCCTGCCTTTCTAATTAAACAGGTGCTCGGATTAAAACCCAACAACCCGAAAACCCATAAGACCCAAAACCCTACAACCTCCAAACCCCACACCCCCAAAACCCCAAAACCCAAACCCTAAACGCGAAACCCTCAAACCCTGAAACGCAAACCCTCCAAACACTGCCCCCCCCCCCCCCCCCCCCAAAAAACCGCAAACCGCAAACCCTAGACTCTAAACCCAAACCTCAAACCCTCCAAACCTTACCTCCCCCAAAACCCTAAACCCTAACCCCAAAAGGCCCTCAACCCTGACTAACCCTCAATCCTAAACCCTAAACCCTAAACCCTAAACCTAAAACCCTAAGTGTTTTGGAAGACCCCTGGGCCGCCGCACATGAAGTACGTCTCACCCCCTGCTTCGGTGTAGACCTTGTCTAGCGTTTAGGGTGTTGAGTGGTTTCAGGGGTTTAGGGTTTAAGGGGTTAAGGGGTTTAGGGGTTTAGGGGTTTAGGGGTTTAGGGGTTTAGGGGTTTAGGGTTTAGGGTTTAGGGTTTGAGGGACTTGAGGGTTTGAGGGACTTGAGGGTTTTAGGTGGTTTGAGGGGCTTGAGGGGTTCAGGGGGTGTTGAGGGGCTTGAGGGGTCTGAGGGGTTTGAAGACTTGAAGGTTGAGAGTTTAGGGCTTTAGAGCTTCAGGGTGTTAAGGTTCAGGCTTGAGGTTGGAAGGTGGGGGGGGGGGGGTGGGGGGGGAAGGGGTTGTTCAGGGGTTTGCAGATTTGAAGGTGGAGGGTGCAGGGCTTCAGGGTTTAGGTTTTAGATGCAGGTTGTTAACCTTTTGCCTTTTTGGGCAAGGAACCCTGTCAAGCAAAAGGTTCACTGCTTTGTGAGAGCCGTTTAGGGTTTAGGCGTCAGGGCTTAGCCGCTTCGCGTTTAGGACCAACAGAACGGGACCCTGATTTGGAACAGTCCCCCCAAGAAACTAGACCCAGGAGTATCCTAGGAGTAAACAGGACACCCTTTTTGGTTTTAAGGGAATTTTAAGGGGACCCCAACCCGAAAAACGGAAACAAGGGCCTACTCCAGGTCCTACTTGGAGGTTCATGGTACTTATTAACCTATTGTAACTGTACTTAAAACTGCACTTGTAACCATATTCTGGCACTTGAGGGGGCTTAGAAGTGACTTATAAGTACAGTCATAACTGATTCCTAAACCCTAAACCCTAAACCCTAATAGGGTTCATATGAGTACCAGTAGAAGATGTTGCCAAGCAGCATGCAGAAGGCTCAGAACGCCAAATGCCAGCGCTGCCAACACTTGCCTAGAGTTGGGGACGTTTAGGGTTTAGGATTCTTAGGAATCTTAGGAATCTTAGGATTCTTAGGAATCTTAGGATTCTTAGGATTCTTAGGAATCTTAGGATTCTTAGGATGCTTAGGCTTCTTCAGGGCTCAGGGCTCGTGAGGGTTGATGATGCCGTATGGTGAGTCCTGTAACTCCACTGCCTGATGACCAGATGTTCGACGGTCCCTTGTGAGGTCTGAGGTATCGAGGCTATCGGAGCTTTTTAAAATTCTGCGCCTCGAAGCCTAAAGCACTCCTAGCTAGGACTTTTAGGGTGTGGACTTCAGAGTTTAGGGTTTAGGCCTTTGAATCAAAATCCTCATTTGTGGGACGTTTTCTGACACGGAGGCCTGTTTTGCAAGGAGTTCGACCAACCGTGTACTCAAAGCACAAACTTAAGGGGGTTGAGGTTCCCTAGTCCCTAAATCCTAAACCCTAAACTCCAGGCCCTTCAACCCTATAGGGCTTGGCTAGCAGAAGGAAGGCTACTGTTTGCTTAAGAACCCCCCAAAATACAATATAATAATCCCTATACTGCCCTCATAAGGAAGAATAATGCAGGTTCTTAAGCGAATAGCAAGCTTCTTGCAATTGTCTAGATGTGAGCCTCAGTAAACACATGCATGCTGCAGGGACGATCTCAGACCTGTAGAGAAGTTCCTCTTGGAAGGTTTGCCGTAGGAACGCGTACCCTAAACCCTAAACCCTAAACCCTAAAGCCTAAAGCCTAAAGCCTAAAGCCTAAAGCCTAAAGCCTAAAGCCTAAAGCCTAAAGCCTAAAGCCTGAAGCCTAAAGCCTAAAGCCTAAACGGCTCAACGACAGCTTGCATTTCCCAGTGACAAAGCGAAGGACCCCACAAAGAACTCGTAGCCTCAGGTGGCGCTGCGAATGGGCCACGGGCTGCATCCCACATCCTACCAACGACTGCTTTTCTTGCTTCCTTAGAAGTCACGCGAGAATGAAGCGAATAGCGTGCCCACTAACGACAGGAAAAAACAAAGGGAACTTTTGGATGGACGGTTTAGGGTTTAGGGTGTTTAGGGTTAGGGTTTAGGGATTAACACGGGCTAGAGATAAAGAGTCTGTTGCACAGGCGGCTCGCGTTCTCGAGCTGTTTCCAACCAAAAAAGGCTTACGCACACAGTTTCTGTTGCACGAAATGCGGCCAGCGTACCCTAGGGTTCATGCACTTGGACTGGGGTTCCTACATAGAAGCTTGAGGGACCAAGTATGTACTATGTACCCACATAGACTCATGGACCCAAAGGGATAATCGCCAACATGTGCAAAATCCCAGTTCAACAGACGTCCGAAGACGTCAACAAAGATTTCGGGTTCTAAGCTTTGAGGGTTTAGGGTTTAGGGTTCAGGGCGTACGGTTTAGGGCTTAGGGCTTAGGAATCCCTAAGCCACAGACTACCCTAACCCTAAAACCTAAATTGACCCTAACCCGAAACCCCGACGAAAGCAAAGCCCTTAACTCCAAACCAAGACTGACGATTCCGTCGAACAGGCGAGGCCTAGACGAGAACCACGAGCGCCGACCAAAAAGTGCCATCAAGCAATGCGACCCAAGATTGCGTGCACGTTGGTTGCAACAGACTTGAAGAAGAAATGAGCTGTTTAGCTATGCGTGCATGTAGGACAGTCATTCCTTCACTCTATATGCATATGGTCACTTCTGTGCATTAGGGCCCTTTTTCGTGGTACTCTTATTAGGTGCGGCCCCTGATATTTAGGGTACCCAAGAAAGGGGCCATAATTTTGACAACTGACCCCTAGTTGCACCCTAAACCCTAATCCCCAAACCCATAAGACTCTAAACTCTCATCCCCATCTCATCCGGTCGGGACACCATGGGTCTGCCACATCGCCGGATTCCGGGAGAAGAGCAGAAACACCTCCCGCAGGTGTAGGGGAATCCTAAACCCTAGGCCGGCCCTAAACCCTAAACCCTAAACCCTAAACCCAGGGTCAGGGCTTTGAAGCCCTAACCCCCTAAGGCCTGAAGCCCCTACTAAGAGAACACGGGTTCAGGGCCTAAGAACCAGTAAGCCCGAGCTCCCTACTTGAATGTTCATGGGAGCTGGTTCCGCTCTCCCCTTCCCCCCAATAAGTAGTACGTAAGATGCCTAAACTGCAAACCCTAAACCCTACACAGGTTTAGGGTTTAGGGTTTAGGGTTTAGGGTTTAGGGTTTAGGGTTTAGGGTTTCGGGTTTAGGCTTCAGGGTTTAGGGGTTAGGGCGCAGGGCTTAGATCGGATGACCGGACAACTTGCCACTTGTTCCCGGCCGAACAATCTCAACAGGACGAGCTGAGCAAACCCGAGTTGAAAAAGGGGTTTAGGGTTTAGGGTTTAGGCCCTGCAGCCGAAACAGCAATGTGCGGGTTTCATCTCACTAGTGGTGGGGGTACCTTGGCATGTTCCCCCTTGTACTAACAGTCCCTAATAGGGAGTATAGTGCCCTCTATCATAGTCCCACAAAAAGGACCGTTAATTCGTAGAAGGGGAACATCCCAATGGGTACCCTTAACTTAAACCCCAAACCTGAACCCTCAGCCCTAAACCCTATAAACTCCAAAACCCCAAGACCCCAAAACTCTGGCGTTGTCCGTGATGATCCTGTTGTCGTACATGAGCGTATTGTTGAAGCATGACTTCGGTGCACAGCTTTGACGTCGGAGCATGTACTGTGTTTCCAACTGAAGCCCGGCCCCGCGCACGTCCTCGAGCTCCTTGTCGAATGGTCGAGGTGGTTCGCACGTTAAGACATGCGTACGTCCTTTCTTGCCGGCTCAGGGTGCAAGCATCCATCGACAGATGCCCACGAGTTTATCGCTCAGGTGGTGAAGCCCCAAACCCAACAGCCACAAAAAAACCTAAACCCCAAAACGTTAAATCCCGAACCACAAAGTCCCTAAGTCTAACCCCTTAGCCCTAAAATGAACTCTAAACCCCAAAGCCCTAAACCCTAACCCCATAACCTTACACCCCTAACCCACAAACCTAAGCCCCTAACCCTAAACCCCGAATCCCAAACCCTAAAGAAACCCCAAAACCTTGAACCCCTAACCACGAACCCTAATTTAGGGTTTAAAACCCCAAACCCCAAACCCCGAAACCCGACACCCAAAACCCCAAAACCCTAAGCCCGGGTTGTTGGGCAATACGCGCACGTTCGCGAGGCCGAGGTCCGTGCCAAGAGGGTTCCGATTCCGGTTCCTTGGTTTAGAGTTTAGGGTTTAGGGTTTATGGTTAGGGTTTCGGGTTTAGGGTTTCGGGTTTAGGGTTTAGGATTTGGGGTTTAGGGTTTAGGGGTCTGCAAGATCACCACATCATCATCATCATCATCATCATCATCATCATCATCCATAGTAGGGGAGCTGCAGCTGCTTCTGAGCGACAAGGTAGACTCCTCCAACATTCAAAGCTCTGTCTGTGTCAAACTCTAACCACAGAATCGATGCCCTTGATATTGGCACTGAGTTCATGATGAGGATGCCCTTAAAAACCCTCTATTCCTGAATGTGATCCTCTTTAACCCAATAAGGGAAAATATAAAAATGTTCCAAGGGCATCCCTAGATTATTACCAACGCGTTTCCTCTGATCAGCACTCGTAGTACGCAGTAAGTATCCTTGTCGTTTCAGATTTCACGAGCTCATATCCTTGTAGCGCAAAAACCCCTAAACCTGCGACCTACGCCCCTTCATTCCTACGACCAGCATTGAACAACCCTAAGCCCTAAACCCTCAACCCTAAATAACCCTAAATACCCTAAAGAAACCAACATAACCCTAAACCCTAAACCCCAAACCCTAAACCCTAAACCCCAAACCCTAAACCCTAAACCCCAAACCCCAAACCCTAAACCCTAAACCCCAAACCCCAACCCCTAAACCCTAAACCCCTAACCCTAAACCCCAAACCCTAAACCCTAAACCCCAAACCCTAAACCCCACCTAAACCCTCAACCCTAAACCCTCAACCCCAAACCCTAAACCCCAAACCCTAAACCCTAAACCCCAAACCCCAAACCCTAAAACCCTAAACCCTAAACAAGCCCCAGGTTCCCATCTTGTGGATGCCGATGACCGAGCCGGACTTCGACTGATCTCCGAAGACGCTGCTGGCGAAGTCTAAGCTGTCCACGAACCTTTTTGGGGTTTAGGGTTTAGGGTTTGGGGTTTAGGGTTTGGGGTTTAGGGTTTGGGGTTTAGGGTTTAGGGTTTAGGGCTTCGGGCTTATGGGCCTTAATATGGGCCCCTTAACCGAGGGATGCATATGCTCCCCTTACCCCTTATATACCCTACAGAATCCAAGGACCCAGACTTAGACGGAGTTGCCGGTTTCGAGATGAGGTTTTCAGGTTTGTAATTCTTTTAAGGGTCGAGGGTTTAGGGTTTAGGGTTGGGATTCAGGATTTCAGGGTGTTAGGGTTTGGCAATCTAGGGCTCCACCGCATCGCCACAAGAGCGTTGAACACCAAACCTGAAAGCCCTAAACCCTAAGCCGTACACCCTAAACCCTAAACCCTAAACCCTAAACCCTAAACCCTAAACCCTACACTCATCTCGCCACGGAGCACACTGGAGTACAGGAGATTCTCCTTGCCAACTGGCTGGGAGTTTGGTAGGGTGTATAGGGTTTACAGGGTTTATAGGGTTTATAGGGTTTGTAGGGTTTGTAGGGTTTGTAGGGTTTGTAGGGTTTGTAGGGTTTATAGGGTCGATAGGGTTTATAGGGTTTGTAGGGTTTATAAGGTTTATAGGGTTGATAGGGTTAAGAGGGTTTATAAGGTTTATAAGGTTTAGGGTCCTTGCTTGGGGGAGTGCTGGTTTCACTTGAAGATTCAAAATACTCGGCATGCGCTCCATGTCGTGTAGACACTCCTCCGCCAAAAGAAGGGTTTTCTCGCAAGCAAAGGCCCTATAAGCCTCGAACCCCAAACCGCAAACCCTAAACCCTAAACCCTAAACCCTAAACCCTAGACCCTAAACCCTAAACCCTAAACCCTAAACCCTAAACCCTAAACCCTAAACCCAGCTGAGGCACAATGAAAACCGCGAAGATGCTCCTGGGCAACTTGTTTCAGCTTGGAAGTGGTTGCTGAGCCCGACTTGGAGGCTTCTGGGCAGCTAGGGTTTAGGGTTTAGGGCTTAGGGTTTTAGGACTTCGGTGCATAACTGGCTTAAAAAACAGGGTACATAGAGCTGTAATTGGTTCTAACTTTGCTTTGGGGGGCTTCAAAACCTACCGTCCACCTTTCAAGCGTTATGAAACAAGATGAAGGCTGGGACCCGAAACCTTTAACCCTAAACCCTAAACCCCAACCCTAAACCCGATAAACCCTTCGTTCCTTACCAAGCCGGGGTGGATTTCAGGACCGAGCCATAGAGATTGAGTTTGTTGTTTATAGCAACCCAGCAGGTTAGAACGCCTGTGCGGTCAGTGCTTAGGGCTTAAGATTTAGGGTCTGGGAGGGCTGAAGAGTTGGGATGACAAACGATTCCCAGGGTTTCGGGTTTTAGGGTTTAGGGCTTCGGGCTAAAGATAACCTGAGCCGGGTCTCATAACCCTACCGATAAGTAAACATCCCTAAACCCTAAACCCTAAACCATAAACCCTAAACCCTAAACCCTAAACCCCAAACCCTAAACCCTAAACCCTAAACCCTAAACCCTAGCCGGGCTGCATGGCCAAGATTGCCTCCTTGCTCCCTCGGGGGCCGATGAGCTTCCTGGGTGTCTTGTTCCGCCTACTTGTAAGGTCCACGAGGATTTCTTATAAGCAGGGGGCCCAAAACCCTAACCCCTCACCCCTAAATAGTGTAAAGCCTACTCGCATAGCCTAAACCCGCAACCCTAGTGAAGGCATGTGGACTTCGCTGGTCCTTCAGGGTTTAGGGTAAGGCCAAAACACTTCGGGTTTGGGCTGAGGGCTGTAGGGTGTTCTGGGCACTGGGTCCTCCAGCGGGTTTTGCTTTTTCTATGCGAGCTTGCTACGGCACTTATTACAGCACCCACGAGAAAACAAGGAAGGGAGGGAAAGGTTGTTGGTAATCTTCTACCTCCCCTAAAAAATAAAAGCAGCTCTTGCTATACATTATGGTTCCCTTCACTAGGTTGTCGTCGACCCCCTAAAACCCTCGTAAAAAAGGGTCGTCGGTGAGATCTTCTTCAACCCCAGCAAGGGACAATCTAGAGCCTTAACCCCTGCCAAGACGGCTGCTCCTGAACCACAAGCCCCAAACCCTAGCCAGTGCAACAGCCGGTCATGCTTTTTGCATGGTAGGCCACTAACTATATTATATAAGAAGGGTACCTTTTGGGGGTAGGTTTCTTCAAAAGGGAACCCAGAACCGAAAAATGGCAGACGAGCACCACTGGGCTGCCGAGTTTTCAGAGGTACACGTGGCTGCAGGGCCCAGGGTCTCGGGTTGAGGCTTTGTCTGGTTTACGGTTCACCCCCGGCTTGCCCCGGGCGTAAGATTCTTCAGGGTAAGGAAACTGTCACAGACATGTTGTTTCTTCGTGTTTCAGCAAACAAGCAACACGGCCACAAATCGTGCCCGTGGCTCGTGTGTGATATCACAAATCGTATCCCCTGTCTCATGTGTGATATCACAAGATGCAGAACTCAATGCCCGTAACAAATCCTACCCCCTACTACTTTTTCTTTTTACATCCGATTTGCTGGTATCTGTTCTTAAAACCAAACCCGCCTACCTTAGGGTTTAAGTAGGGTTTAGGGTTTAGGGTTTTGGGTTTAGGGTTAGGGTTTCTGCAAACCTTAGGGTTTTTTGCTGAGTGGCGCCAGCCAGTAGACTGCGCTCGAGCCAAAGGTCCTGAGCAATCACTGGCGAGTACAGGGTTTCTGGTTTAGACCTTTAGGGTCTTGGGCTTTAGGGTTTAGGGTTTCGGGTTTAGGGTTTAGGGTTTAGGGTTTAGGGTTTAGGGTTTAGGGTTCGGGCCTACTTGATGGTTCGCGCCTGACAAGCAGAAGCTGGCTCTTGGCTGTAGCCAGCCGGTCACATCAACACCCACACAATCATAAGGTAGTAGCCAGAAGCGAAGTGGAAAGAGGAAGAAGTTTGGTGCCGGTTGATGAGTTTGCGTAACCCTAAACCCTAAACCCTAAACCCCTAAACCCCTAAACCCGCAAACCCGCAAACCCTAAACCCTAAACCCTAAACCCTCAACCCCAAAACCTAGAGCCCTAAGCCCTCCACCCAACAAACGAGACAACCAAGCCGAAAAAGCCTACTGGGAGTTCTAGGTACGTGCTGTCCGGACAGTACCCCGGAACCATAAACCCCCTAAACCCTAAACCCTAAACCCTAAACCCTAAACCCTAAACCCTAAACCCTAAACCCTAAACCCTAAACCCTAAACCCTAAACCCTAAACCCCTACTTCTAAGTACCCATGAACTTTTAAGCAAGGGGCATCCACAGGACGATTGGCAAGCCCATGCGCGTCACCTCGCAGACGGTCAGGGGCCTCGGACACACAAGCAAGCTGGGGGTTCCGGGTTTAGGTTTTTTTTTTTTAAGGGTTTTCATGGTTTTCAGGGTTTTTAGGGTGTTTAGGGTTTAGGGCATAAGACTGGGGTGTTTACAGGGTGTTAAGGGCGTAGAAGGGGTTTCACAGACTTCGAGGGCTTTGCAGGGCTCGAGGCCTGCTACGATTTGGGGTGTCTAAGTGTTGAGGCTGGCAGGCTTTTTCTTAGAGGAACCTTGTGATGCTAGGGTTTAGGGTTTAGGGTTTAGGGTGTAGGGTGTAGGGTGTAGGGTTTAGGGTTTATACCGAAGAAGGAAGGTAGGTTCCCTCATGGTTAAAAACGCCGTGCATTTGTATTCACGGCCACCTCTTGCCCCAATTAAACGCTGAGCCTAAACCCAACAATTCAGGTACACTTGCCTTGTGTCAGGGTATCTCTACTTGGAGGTTCATGGGTACTTTATAAGTAGGGCTATACGTGGGCAAGTAGCGGGATGTCCTTATTTGGAGCAGTAGTCGGCGTGTGTCTAGTGCTGCGCGAGGAGCGCAACAACAAAGTCTCAGCGTACAAGGGGCCGAATGGGTAATTTAGGGAGTTTGCATGGTAAGTTTTAACAAAGGTGCTTAGAACTCTTAGGCATTTTGAGTTGGACTAGACTTGGGTTGAAGCCCTAAACCCTAAACCCTAAACCCTAAACCCTAAACCCTAAACCCTAAACCCTAAACCCTAAACCCTAAACCCAGGAACCGGTAAAGAGGGCTTAGGAATCTCCATTTCTGGGCACCAGGCTTCTGGTCCATGACCCATGTGTTCAGGTCCTGGCTGTGACGTTTCCCTTAACTCAAGTCCAAACTTGAAGGCAGTGTAGGGTTTAGGGTTGAGGGTTGAGGGTTGAGGGTTTAGGGTTTAGGGTTTAGGGCTTAGGGTTTAGGGTTTAGGGCTTAGCGTTTAAGGATTAGGGTTTAGGGTTTAGGGCTTTAGGCTTCAGGGCCGATTTCAACAAACCCTGTCCTGACGCCTTGTTCCTACAGGCCGGCTAAGCTAGACACATTCTTAGGGGATAGGATTAGGGGGACCCTTGGGGATATAGACCCTCTGAATAACGTCCCTTTTAAGAGAGCCAGAAGAGGGTTCAGAAGGGGTTCCCTTTTAAGGGTCCCCCTTATCCTACCAAGGAATTCTGAAACCTCGGCGGTCTACGAAGATTGGGCCCAAGGGAAAGCCTGAGGGGCCACTTCGGGCTTGGTTGCTGCCAGTTTCAGGTTTAGAGCTTTTAGAGGTGGGTTTAGGGTTTAGGGTTTCGGGTTTAGGGTTTCCGGGTTTAGGGTTGAGGGTTTAGGGTTTAGGGTTTAGGAATCATGGCTTGGGGCTTATAAGTAGGGCTTTGGACGACGCGTGCAAGGAGCCTGACCCTGAACCCTGGACCCTAAACCCTAAACCCTAAAACCTGAACCCCAGACCTCCGTGATGGTAATTCATCAAAATAAACGGCATGTGTTGGGCTGCAGCTCTTGACTGTAATGAGCTACGAGGTGATAAAAGTTGGGATTTCGTACGTATTCCCCCCAAACCCCAAACCCTGAACCCTACACCCTAAACCCTGACCGCAACGGACGCATGTAAATGTCAGAAATCCTAAACCATAAGCCCTAAGCCCCAAACCCAACAACCCTCACAACGAGTTCACATGAGGACTTGTCTGGCAACTCCGGCGTTGAGGATGAGGGTTTAAAGGGTAGAGGGTTTAGGGTTTAGGATAGGAGGTTTGGGGAGTTTAGGAGAGTTTGGCTGGGAGATTCGCATCAAAAAGACACTTTTTTTTGACGCTCCAGGATGGCATGGCCGGTAAACTATCCAGGGGGCACTGTGAGAACTACAGTGTGTCTGAGAACTGTAGTGTTTAGGGATTAGGGACCCTTAGCGCTAAACCCTAAACCCCCTAAACGCGCGCGCCTGCCAGACAATTGTCCATGGCTCCGGATCCTTCTTCTCGAGCGTATGTATCAAAGATGCGAATGTGTCATGCTCCTGGGCAATTTGGGTTCCAAGCACAGGACATTCTGACTAATCCGAGACACCAAAGCCCGCAACCCTAAACTAACCCTCAACCCTGAACCCTAAACCCAACCCTCATTGCTTGGGGTGCAGCGACTTGGGCGCTGCGGAGTCACCATGCTCACGCGGATGCGCTGGGCCGGGCGGCGGGTCGCGTAGCGTTGAAATTAAACCTCAAACCCTAATCTACGATTTGTTGAAGAAGCCCTCAAATAAGGATAATGATCCCTAAAATGAGGAAGAATGACTAGGACTGTTTCTTTGGGGGTTCTTAAGCAATTAGTAGTACCCCCTACACATCTTCACCCTAAACCCTAAACCCTAAACCCTAAACCCTAAACCCTAAACCCTAAACCCTAAACCTACACATCTTCACCCTAAACCCTGAACTAAGCCGCAAGCAGCTCTAACCGCAAGTCTTCAGACAGTCATGCAATCAAGGAGCCGAGAGGAGACCCCTAAATAGACCCCCTAAATAGTAGGATGCCCTTATGATTAAGGACCCCAATAAGGTACCCCGAATTTCGCAAACCCCCAGTGTTACAAACCGGTCAGCTATCGTTCGGAGGGTTTAGACGTTTCTTTTGTCACTTGGGACCCTAAGCTCCTGAACCCTAAACCCTAAACCCCAAGCCGTGCCTGGGCTTCGGAACGAAGTTCGTCTCTGTCTCTCTCTCTCTCTCTCTCTCCGTGGGTGTTGTGCAGTGACGGCTCCACTCGAAGCATGTCTGCGCCCCCTACACCCTAAGCCCTAAACCCTAAACCTTAAGGTTAAGGAAGTATGGGCCCAAGGCCTAGGAGTCCAGAAGTTGACCCGAAGGCGGGGCTTTAAGGGTTTAGGGTTTAAGGGTTTAGGCTTCCCGAATTCAAGCCGAAACCGGTCTTTCAGAGCAAGTTTCGATGGAATTGGCCGCGGGCGTCCGCAGGCCGTGCGGGGGCGATGGGCCTGACAGCTGGTGCTTTAGGCGTGTCGGGGTAGGGTTTTGACTTTGAAGGAGCGGAATCAGCTCAAGAATACCCATGTGTAGCACCCTCAACCCTAAACCCTCCCCTGCTAGTGGGGAGTGTAGGGAGCAGGGGGGACTCCCCTCTTTCCTGTGAGCTACCATTTGAAGCTCAGGAACGCCCTGAAAGTGATGCTTTTAGCGCTGAAGCCCTAGTGAAGCACTCAGCCTGGCGTGTTCTGCGTCTTCTGTACGGTGCTGGCGGCTGCTGTCGCGACGACCTTTTCGGGTTCATATGAGTTTAGGCCTTACTTGGGAGTAAACAGAGGCACCCTCTTTAAAGAGGGGCCCACTATGGCTCATAGGTTTAGTGCGCGGCAATGTGCTGTACCAAAACCAGAGAGAGAGACCGCCGTCCAAGGTTGAGCCCTGACCCACAACTCTGAAAGCTCTTTAATTTAAGCCTCCTCAAGCAGAAAGAGCAGGGTCCACTTATCATAGTCCTATTCTGGCATTAGGCACCCAGAAGCCATACTCACGTGGGGTTTAGGGATCGGTTTCATAAGGTTTAGGGTTTAGGGTTTAGGGTTTAGGGTTTAGGGTTTAGGGTTTAGGGTTTAGGGTATAATTGCGCAATGGTAGAATTCGTGGCGGTGCGCATCGCCTCACGTCGCCTCACGTATCCGGCGGTACGAGGCTCTCTCCAACAAGAACACATGGGACGCGACCTCAACAAGGAACAGGATTTTAAACTTTTACCCTAAACCCTAAACCCTAAACCCTAAACCCTAAACCCTAAACCCTAAACCCTAAACCCTAAACCATTGCTCTTTCCTGGGCCTTGCACCTTGTCCGCCTCCTCCAGCATGTCACCACGTCGGTTTCTCTGCTCAGAGCCTTCTCACCCTTCTCCACGGCGACTTCTCACGGATCTCTTTAGGGTTTAGGGTTTAGGGTTTAGGGTTTAGGGTTGAGGGTTTAGGGTTCAGAGCATGCTCCAAGAAGTCCTAGGTTTGCGGCCGCGTAGCATGTCAAAATGAAGTCGTCCATCTCATTTGTGGGAAAGCCGTGCGCTCGATCATGGAAAACAATCAGTCCGCTGGAGGTGTCCAGCCTGCCCTCCAAGGCATACCCTAAACCCTAAACCCTAAACCTCCATTTCTCAGAGCTCCGGAACGGTCATATCCGAGGCATGGGTCAAGGAAGCCTGAAACCACAATTCTTACTAGTTCTTGGTGGGGAGTTTGGGAATCCGGCGCTTCTTCCACCCCCCCCCCCCCTATACACAGGACCCCACTTAGCCCTTACACCCCTAAATAAACCTCGAAACCCCTAAAAGGGTTAGGGTTTCTAGACCCAAGAGTAACCTACTAGTGAAAAGGGTGCCCCTTTTGTAGGGGAACCTAAGTCCTAAACACAAGGTAGTAAGGGCCTACTCTGGGTCCTAGGTTTAGCCAATAGTCTGCTATTCGCTGAAGAACCGCCCAAAAACTCAAAGTGCTCTTCCTTATAAGGGCAATACGGGGATTACTATTATCTTCAATTCTTGCTGGGAATCTTAAGCACATAATAGTAGTATAGGGCACCATTTGGGGGTTCTACTTTCTTGGATCCTCCTAGCGGTCTGGGCACCGAACCATAGAAGGAGCCTGTCTACTTGAAGAAGGCCGGGGACTTAGGTTTCGGACCCGGCTAATTCGCCCTAAACACCTTCCAGCCTTCCAGCACTAAACCCTAAACCCTAAACCCTAGACCCTAGACCCTAGACCCTAGACCCTAAACCCTAAACCCTAGACCCTAAACCCTAAACCCTAAACCCTAAACCCTAAATCCTAAACCCTAAACCCTAAACCCTAAACCCCTGAGGCCGAAGCAAGCAGGAGGCTGAGAGCCCACATAGAAAGCACCGAGTTCTGCCCACATGCGGCAGCACCACGCGAGAGTTGCTTGGGAACTTTTCCACCTCTGCACAGCCTAAGGGTTTAGGGTTTAGGGTTTAGGGTTTAGGGTTTAGGGTTTAGGGCTAGGGTTTAGGGATTAGGCCCTCAACCCTGAACTCCTACAGTAGATGGAGATCCCGCAGGAAGATGGGAGAAGGGGTTAGGGGATCCTGGCAAGGTTTTAGGGTGTTTTGGGGCTCGCTGCCTTGAACTAGCTTATGGTGGAGTGGGACCCAATGGGGATGAACAACAGCTCAGCCTACCTCGGGTTTAGGGTTTAGGGTTTAGGGTTTAGGGTTTAGGGTTTAGGGTTTAGGGTTTAGGGTTTAGGGCTAGGGTTTAGGGTTTGTCCAAGCCAAGGGCCGAGGAAGTTCAGAGAGCCCAATACTTCCGCAGTTTTCACCCTAGACCCTAAACCCTAAACTGGTCCTCTAAATGAAGGTGTATTGGGCTCCCCGAGAAGTAGGACGTACAGTTGACTTAGCCGTGAGAGGGTTTACTACCGGACATGAGTCTGGAGCCGCGGGACATTGGCAGCTTGTGTGGGTTTAAGGTGCCTCTTAAGTGTTTAGGGTTTAGGGTTTAGGGTGCCCTTTAACCACTTTAGCCCCAAACCCTAAACATTGAAAACCTAACCTCGAAAGAGCATTAAAACCCTAAACTTCTAAACCCTAAGCCCTCAATCTCTAAACATTCAAATCCCGAACCTCTGCAAAACCCCAAACTTCGAAACCCTAAGCCCTTAAAAGCAGTCCCAGGGTTTTTTGGGGAGCAGGAGGATCCTCCAAGCTCCGGGTAGGGGATTGTTTGACGATTTAGGGTTTATATAACTAGGGTTTAGGGTTTAGGGTTTAGGGTTTAGGGTTTAGGGTTTAGGGTTTAGGGTTTAGGGTTAGGGTTTAGGGTTTAGGGTTTAGGGCTTTCAGTCAGAGGCCTTTCGGCTTCAGGATCTAGCGGGTCGTATCGGGAGCAGGGGCTTTAGGGTTTAGGGGTTTAGGGCTTAGGGTTTAGGCCCTGCAGCCCCAAATTCCGAATCCTGACCTCTCCAGTTGTGTTGAACGCCGGCTCAACTATACACGCTAAACCAAACACTCAGCTCTACTAGACACCCGAAACTCTAAACCCACCTCAACCCAACATCCTGAACCGTAAACCCTAAACCCTAAACACTAAACCCTAAACCCTAAACCCTACCTAAACCCTAAACACCAAACCCTAAACCCTAAACCCTGAACCCTGAACCCTAAAGACAAAACTCTAAACACTAAACACTAAACCCTAAACCCTAAACCCTAAACCCTAAACCCTAAACCCTAAACCCACTCCCAGGCCCCAAGAGAACAACCCCCGAACGCAGAGCCTGGCATGGTCGATGAGAACACTTGCTTTCTGATAAGTAGGACACCACAGCCACAAGCTCGTTTGGGTTTTAGGGTTTTAGGGTTTTTAGGGGTTTAGGGTTTAGGGTTTAGCCCTGCTGTACGTGCTCACTAACAGCGTATCAGAGTCATAAGTCAGATAGGGTCTATATTTCGAGGGGAGTTAGAGTCACGAAAGAGTCCTTACCAGATGACTCAGAGCCAGTGTTTAGGGTTTAGGGGTTTAGGGTTTGCCTTAAACAGCAGCTGCATAGGCTCTGCGCCGTTACCACCCCGCAAAAGGCCCCGATCACCAGCACCGCACGACCTGCAACAGGGGCTTAGGTTGTTGTGGTGTTTGGGGCTTTAACCCTAAACCCTAAACCCTAAACCTAAACCCTAAACCCTAAACCCTAAACCCTAAACCCTAAACCCTAGGGCTTAGGAGTTTAGGGTTTATAGGGGTTTAGTCTTACGGCAGTTAGATGGTCCCTTCGTTGGGCCCTTACAAAGGGACCCCTAATACCCGTTAGAGACCCTATACAACCCAAGGGCCCACACATCAAAACCCTTTAAGAGAAGGTAAGGGATCACATTAAGGGACCATGCAACTACCCCGAAACCCCGCACCCTAAACCCAAAATCCTAAACCCTAAATGCTAAACCCTAAGCCCAAACCCTAAACCCTAAACCCTAAACCCTAAATCCTAAACCCTAAACCCTGAACCCTAAAAGCCCTAAAACCATCAGCATGCTTAGGGTTTAGGGTTTAGGGTTTAGGGTTTAGGGTTTAGGGTTTAGGGTTTAGGGTCTAGGGTCTAGGGTTTAGGGTTTAGGGTTTAGGGTTTAGGGTTTAGGGTTTAGGGTTTAGCGTTTAGGGTTTCGGGTTTAGGGTTTAGGGGTGACTGCCAGCCACACCTGACAGCGGAGCTGAGTTTGAGCGCTTTAGGGTTTAGGGTTTAGGGTTTAGGGTTTAGGGTTTAGGGTTTAGGGTTTAGGCATTTGAAAGCGTAAAGAATCTCAGAATGGTGCATGGCTACCCCTGACAGGCTTGCAGACAACTCGAGCACGCCATCAAGAGCGGATAAGGGTTTGGGTTTAGGGTTCAGGGTTTAGAGAAATTCTCGGTCTACCCCCCGCCCCCGCCCCCACACAATAACCAAACTCAACCCTAAGCCCTAAACCTTTAACCAGAAACGGAAAACATGTGAACTCCTCCAAAACCTAGTCCCGATGTAGCCCATCTGGGAGTTTAGTGTTTCGGGTACAGTACGATTTTGGGGTTTGGGGTTCGGGGTTCGGGGTTTAGGGCTCAGTATAGGGGCCTGAATAGTTATTATCATAGTATATGTATAAATGGACCATCAGCAAATACCCAAAACCCTAAACCCTAAACCCTAACCCCAGAAGGGATACCCCTTCATCGAGCAGATGCCATCTGAGCCCAGGACATCCGAAGCACTCCATCTCCGAGACCAATCCCACCTGTTGGGGTGTGGGGTTTAGGGTTTAGGGTTTCGGGTTTGGAGGTGCTGGGTTTTGGGATCGTCAGGTTTGCAGTTTATGGGGGCCAAAGATCGTCTCAGATGAGGCTCCAGCCAGCGCTACAAACGGCAAGCGGGTGTAGACGAACAGGTCGAACACGCTTTGGTAGACCTGGAAAGTCATGGCAGGCGAAGTTTAACCCCAAACCCTAAAGCCCTAAACCCTAAAACCCTAAAACCCTAAAAACCTAAAACCCTAAAACCCTAGAACCCTAAAACCCTAATACCCTAAAACCCTAAAACCCTAAAACCCGAAAACCCTAAAACCCAAAAACCCTAAAACCCGAAAACCCTAAAACCCGAAAACCCTAAACCCTAAAACCCAAAAACCCTAAAACCCTAAACCCTAAAGTCCGGCCTACACTCCTAGACCCTGAACTCAAAAGCCTAAAAGGGTTACGGTTGGGGGCCTATGCTTTGAAGAACCCCAAAGCCAAAACCCAGAATCCAAAACCCTAGTAAGTTCCACCACGTAATCTAGGCGTCTGGAGGCCCTCAAGCCCCGAAAACCCAGAGTCCTAAGCCTGAATCAAAAGCACAACAAATTGTTGTTTAGGGTTTTTCGGTCTAGTGTTTCGGAGGCCCTGATTCCTAAACCGTAAACCCTTAAAGGCACTCAACCCGAATCGAACCCGCACTTTGGGTTGCAACGACAAAGGCTTCCAGCTTCCTTTTCATTGGAGGGTGCCTAGGTGTAATTTACAGGGCCAGGGAAATATTAAATTAGGATTTGGGGTTTAGGGTTTAAGGGTTGGGAGATCGGGGCTTGAAGGCTTGTAGAGTTCCGGCCGGGAAAGCCTTAGACACCCTAAACCCTAAACCCTAAACCCTAAACCCTAAACCCTAAACCCTAAACCCCAAACCCTAAACCCTAAACACACAGAAAGCTGTCAGGATGGCTCAGGCAGGATGCTTTCGGGGCCATACGGCTTGGGGGTCTTCGGTTTTTGTAAACGCAATCCCTAAGCCTTAGGGCCTGGGGGGGGTGGCTTCTAAATGCTACTACTATATTAGCATAATCACTATGATGACGATGATTATTGTTATTGCTATTATTGTTATTTTTCTTATTACTATTCTTGTTATTATTGTTTGATGAGTTATACTTCTTCTTACTCCCTAAACCCTAGACCCTAAACCCTAAGCCTTCTGCTCAACATTACCTTGCATCATGAAACTGGCAACCTGCATCGCCAACATCGGGTTCCGCTTGGGTATTCAACACACTTGTGGGCTCCTGCACTGCGCGATGGACCTGAGCCCCAAGCCCTGAATTAGGGTTTAGGGTTTAGGGTTTAGGGTTTAGGGTTTAGGGTTTAGGGTTTAGGGTTTAGGGTTTAGGGTTTAGGGCAAAACCGTAAACCCCTAAAACCCTAAAAACCCGAGTCCCTAAACCCCTCCCAAGCACTAGAACCCTAAACCCCTTAACCCCCAAATCCCTTAAACCCTAAGACCACTTAAACCCCAAGCCCTAAACCTCTTAAACCTTAACACCCAAAACCCTACAACCCTACAACCCTAAACCCTAAACCCCTTAAGCCCTATGCCCTAAGCCCTAGGGAAGCGTTCAGCTGAGTCAGCGTCCTGCCGGCTGGTCATCCCCTTCTCCTGTGCACATGATTCTTGGGGTTTAGGGTTTAGGGTTTAGGGTTTAGGGTTTAGGGTTTAGGGTTTAGGGTTTAGGGTTTAGGGTTTAGGGCTACTACTATTTGCTTAAGAACTGGCGATGTTCCCCCTTGTACTAACAGTCCTTAACAGAGATCATAATAGGGGGTACTACAATCCCTATGAAGGACTGTAGCATAAGGGGGAACATCCCAAACTACAATAATATGAAACGTAATAATCACCAGAGGGTTTAGGGTTTAGGGCTTCAGGAAAAAGAACAATACTACAATTTTAATAGAACTTCGTACGAGGAGCAACACTCACTAACAATAATGATTCACTATGACATAATACTAGAGTGGTAACCGTGAAAAACAAAGAACCAAAAACAGGAATAACGATATCAATGCACTTGCAAACTGCTTCAGAGCCCCTAAGCCCGAAACGACCCCAAACCCCAAACCTCAAACCCCAAACCCCTAACCTCACCCATAACCCTGTTTGCTTACAGTTCAGGGTTTAGGGTTCAAGGTTTAGGGTTTAGGGACCCCAAACCCTAACCTCACCCCTAAAACCGTAAACCCCTAAATTCGTTTGTATGCGTTGAGCTTCCGGACGCTTCTGGAGTGCCGAGGCAGGCGACGGAGTTCTTATACGAAGCCGCAGAAGCCACAGAAAAGACTGAAAAGACGTAGCTGTGTGCTTAAACCCTCAGGCCCTCAAACCCTCAAACCCTAAACCCCAAAACCCAAAACATGGATGTAGTGGTTCATCGCTATTCAGGCCCACAGAACTCGAAAACAAACTCCAAAAGCAATCCAGGGTTCTGGGGTTTCGGGTTCGAGGGTCCTAGGCCGCTAGGGTTTTGGGTGTGAAGGAATTTGGGTCTAGGGTTTAGGGTCTGGGGTTTAGGGTTTAGGGTTTAGGGCTAGGGTTTAGGGTCTGGGGTTTAGGGTTTAAGTTTGGGGTTTTAGGGTCTAGGGTTCCTTTGATCCCCTGTGCTTGTGAACGCATCGAAGCTCTGCCCGAGCAAGCTGAACGCTAAACCCGACCCCTTAAACCTTAAACCCTAAACCGTGAACTCTGAACCCTGAACCCTAAACCCTAAACCCTAAACCCTACTAGGGTTTGGGGGTGTGGGGTGACCGAGGGAGGATCAACGGACTCAAGTCTAAGCCAGCCATGCCCCTGCAGCTCCAAACGCAACCCTAAACCCTGGAGCCCTGACACCCTTCAAAACGAACCCTAAATCCTAAGCCCTAAACCCTAAACCCTGACCCCTCGACCTGAACCCAGGAAGCCGAATCGAAAGCCAACACGTGGGATTTGGGGGGGTGCAAGGGTTAAGGGTTTTTCTGGCCAATCTTCAACCTCTGCATGCCCCCTCCTCTCCACCCCTGGTTCGTAGTAGGGAATGGGGGAATTAGCTATACACAATCCCTTACGGGTATTTGTAGGGGGAAAAAGGGTACCTCATTCGCCCATTCCCCTAAACCCTAGCCCTGAACCCTAGCCCTAAACCCTAAACCCTAAACCCTAAACCCTAAACCCTAAACCCTAAACCCTAAACCCTGCCAAGAACCAGCAAGCTCCTGCACAAGGTAGTCCACAAGAAATGGCCTGGACTTCGCACAAAACGATTGGGCCGCTATCGGCAAGCTCTACACAAATCCTCAACCCGGAGCCCCCTACACCCTAGACCACTCTAAACCCTAAACACTAAACCCCCAAACGGTTTAGGGTTTAGGGTTTAGGGTTTAGGGTTTAGGGTTTAGGGTTTAGGGTTTAGGGTTTAGGGTTTAGGGTTTGTTCTTGGTCGGAAGGCTTTGGTGTCGATGATCTGGTGAAGCTCACGAAAAGCTAAAGACCCTGTGCTGCGCAAAAGTCGCGTGCTGTTGGGGTTTTCAGGCTTCAAGGGGGTTGAGGGTTTGGGGCTTAGGGTTTGGGAAGTCGTGTCTGGAATTAGGGCTTACAGTGAAGGGTTTAGAAGCATGTCCCTGGCAGGTCGAAACCCCTGACTTCTGATGCCACAGTCGCGGACAGGCCACATCATGCACAGCCTACTTGACGGTTTAGGGTTTAGGCTTAGGCTTGGGGGTTAGGGTCTGGGGTTTAGGGGTTCATGGGTACCATAAATAGGTGGAGAATCTGTAGGTACCTTGAAAACGGTTATAGGCATAGGAACCCTACTCAGAACCCTACTTATAAGTATGAACCTTCAAGTAATCTCTTTCCTTGAGGGACAAGAAAGGCTTCAGATCCCAAACCAATTTGGGGTTTAGGGTTGAGGGCAGGAACGTGCCAGTCGAGCAAGCTGAGCCAGAGTCATGACTAACCACTGCTCTCTTGCGATAGGCGTTTGTAGTCTGCATATGCATGTCTGCCTGTGTAGCCTGAATATTCTCCCCCTGTCCTACATGTGTATATATTCATACAGTACTGGGGGCAGGAGGGAGGAAAGAGAGCGGGGTCCTGAAGCCAAGGCAGCCCCTAAACCCTAAACCCTCAACCCTCAACCCTCAACCCTCAACCCTAAACCCTAAACCCTAAACCCTAAACCCTAAACCCTAAACCCCCACACCGGACATCGAGGTGTGCTGGGGCGCCCTGACTCGGAAGGCTTGAACTGCGACCAGAAGGCGAAGAGATAGAGCCTGAAGAGCCCATGCAGGTTTAGGGTTTAGGGTTTAGGGTTTAGGGTTTAGGGTTTAGGGTTTAGGGTTGAGGGTTGAGGGTTGAGGGTTGAGGGCTGAAGAGCAATGCAGGATTTACGGCTTAATAGGGTTTAGAGCTACGAAACGTTGCTGTTTTGGGGGGAACAACAAGGATTCTAGAATTGTGCAGGAGGGGAAGTAACAACAACCATGCTGGATTGATTACCAGAATAGGTTCATGCTTGGGGGAAGGATTGGCAACTCGTGGGTGGATGTTCGGGCGCGTGGTTTGCCTGGACCCCCGTGTCCACAATCCTGATTGCAACAGGGTGTTCCAGATTAGGGTTTAGGGTTTAGGGTTTAGGGTTTAGGGTTGGAGGGGTACGGTTGTTCTAAGCTATGGTCTCTTTCTTGAAAACAACACATCCCGGCTTATTAGCTAGACCCGGGAGGAACCTAGGAATGATGGTTTTAAGGGGGTTATCAGGGAACCCCAACCCTAAAAACAGGAAAAAAGGGCCTACCTCCCGGTCCTAGCTAGAGAACTGCCCATGTGAGGCGTGTGAGCTTCGTGCCAGAGCAGCCGCTCGGAAACAGGAGTCAGCGCATCGCTGCCTGCAAAGCTTGCCGGGCTGATTTTTGTCAGAGCTTGCAGGGGTTAGTTGCATGATCCAGGGGTGTAGGAGTTTAGGCACTTTGGAGAAGCACACTCTGACAGACCATGCAGTACGGCCCTTGCCCAGACCGAGACTACTAGCGCACCCCGCCAGAACACCTGCACATGCAACTCGCAAGAGCCCCTTCCACACTATCACATCCTTGTCCACGCATTCGTTGCCGACGATGGTATCCCGCAAGCCACATCTGCAGCTGCAGATTTGACGGATTTGCTTCATTGAATGGCGCTGCAACCAAAGCCACCCATCTTCAAGCGGTGCAGCTGTCGCAGGTAACCGCGTTCCCTGTCGCCAGACTGAAATGAGTCCTCACTTCGCTCATCGAAGAAAATGCCAATGTCCTCTTCGTCAACTAGCTCGGAATCCAGCGCGGCTGCGCGACAGTAGCACCTGTATCCAGCCCAATAGAAAGGCAAGAGGCACGACTCATAGAAGCCAACTCGGCTCTCACTAGCCACTCGGCTGCCGAATGACAGTCCGCTTGCTCGAGCGTCATCGATGCTCTGAGCGTCATCGATGCTCTGGGCCTGCCTGCCTGCACAGTCCTCCGTGCTCTGCTCTGACAACTGCTTTGAGGCATGGTGCTCAAAACTACGCTGCAAAGAGTCTAAGCCGCGAGCAGCGAGACCTCCCGAGGAACCGGCATTGCTGGCAGCGTCTACTCTCTCCCGCAGCCCATCGACCTCTGTCTGCAACTCTCTCCAACTCAAGCCCGCCATCTGTGCCAAAGCCTCCTTCAGCGCGAATGCGACGTGCGTGCGACCACCATCGGACGGGTTGCAGTACGCGTTGTAGAACTTCTGCGTGAAAACCAAGCCGGCCATGTCAGCGACGGGCCAGAGGGAGCAGAGCACAGCTCCTGCATGGGCATAGGCTCCAGCACATCCCGTGAGGGAGTGCTGGCTCAGGCCCTGCAGCTCATCGCTGGAACATGCAGAAATGAAGACAAGCTTCAAATTTGCGTTGACAGCAGAGAGTAGATTTTGCAACGGCACAGACCTCTCCGACAGCATCAAGCTCAGGGTCTACAGCTGCTGCAGGCTCAACGTGTCCTGCAAAATGAAATGCGCCTCGAACTGGTGCATACCGGCGTCGAAAGAACTGGCGTCGATGGATGGATCCGCCGTGCATGCCATCCTCTGCCCGTCGAGGTCTTCTCATAGTTGTTCCCAATCCAATGTGATCATCATCAAGCTCCTCAAGTGTCTCTGCAACTTCAACTGGTGTCGCTTCATCCAGGCACCTTAGCTAGGGTAGTCTATCGTGCAATGCCTACCGCAAAACAGGCATAGCAATCCAAAGTGATTGCGACACAAGGAAATATCACTCTGCCCGGGCTCCTGGGGGGGGGGGGGGGGGGAGGTCGCACAACAGGTAACAGGGAAGGGGGTCTCTTGAAACAGCTATGGCCATGTAGCGCGAAAAAGGGCAGCACATCTAAGCTAAGCACTTGACGGTGCACTCAACACCTTCAAGCTCCCGTCGCACCACTCTCGACTCAACAGCTGCAAGCGGCAGCCAGGGAAGCCCGCTCCTCGGATCGTAGCTGTGCGAAACCGATGAGACGATGCAGGTGTCACCGCCGCCGCAGCGCTCTGCATCTCCCAACTGTCGGTAGTCGCAGAGTGATGATGCGTAGGTGGTGGGCCGTTGAAACATCAGCGGGGCATCTTTCCAGAGGATAGCGCCAACAGATGCTGTGGCAAATCTTCCGGAAGCCAAGACAACAATGGACCGGCACTCTTGCAGCAGCTGGAGTAGAGGCTGGAAAAGCTCTTCTCCAAGTCTTTGCGCCATCTGTTGGAGGGCGGACCTCTTAGACTTGGGCATCACAGGAGTTCTCAGCAGTTTTGTGAACTCTTCCAGCCTTGAAAAAACTTCAGATTCCAGCGCCACACGGCCCTGGTCTTGAGGACTGGAGAAATACAGGAGCTGGGGATGCGGCTGAAGTCCGACCTTCAGAAGATCCTGCAAGATCACAGTACCACCAGCAGTCTGCTCAGCTCCTTCCTCTATAGCGCTGCTAGCAGGCGAGCTTGCAGTTGGAGCATCCTCGCAGCTCTCAAGATCGTCTGCGGATGCGCTTGGAGTTCCGGCCTCCAGCTCCTGCAACGTCCTCCGCATCCCCTTCCTTCTCCTTCTCCTCCTCCAAATGCGCCTCCTCCATCTATTTGTCCTCCTCCTCCAACTCTGCCACCTCCTTTGTCCGGGACGAGCACGGTGTCCCGTTGATCGGAGTGACGTGGATGTCCGAAACTCTCCATTGTCGAGTACCTTCAAGACGCCAGCTCGCAAGACTTCAGGATCCGCGAAGCAGAGCAGAAGCGCATGGCTGCCAGTTATTTCTTCTAAGCTGAAACACATGCCGTTCAAGAATGTGAAGCCACGGTCGGATGCGGGACAACATGTTGCAGCAGCCACTTCCAAACAGTACAGCCCCCAAACAATGTCGCCAAATTTCTCAATGCATTGGCAGAGCTTCCTCTGGGACGACATGCTGCGCTGAGTTCCTTCGCCGTTTCGAGTTTCGAGAGCTGCACTGCTGCAGAGTTCGAACCACGCAAGAGTTACAAGGCTACAGTTCCCGTGGAGGCTTGCGCAAGTTAGAGCCTGCATGTGAGCATGCTGACAAAGCAGCTGCATGCTGGCACGCTGAGTTCAAACGAGGGAGCATGCAGCGGGAGAATGCCTCTAGACTCTACAAAAAAGAAGCGCTATAGGCTGGTTTGTTGGAGCTTATATATTTGGGGTTCCTCTATCCGCCAAAAAATCTAAACCTTAGCCTTAGACGTGGTCTGACGCGTTTATGGCTAAACCAGGCCACGGCCCGTAAAATACTAAACCCCATTATAAGCCCTAAGCCCTCCGACCTTTGACCCTTGACGCCCGAGTTAGGGCTCACATTCCGAAGCTTGATCCGCATGGTTTTCGCTTTGATTGTTTTTTTGGATTTGGCATTTGTTGGGCAAGGCAAACATGTGTACGCATACATACGTAAATAAATACATAAATAAATACATAAATAAATACATAAATAAGTAAAAAATAAATAAGAAAACAAATGAAAAATCATAATATATATATATATATGTATATATGTATATGTGTATGTATGCATACCACATATATATATATGTATGTACACCATATATATATACATATGAGATGATAGATACTATTTATAAGGATGTTTAAGAGATGCATTGTACAATGTCCTGCGCTCTGCTCTTCGGGTGTATGAAGAGCTGCTTCCGCACATATCAGCAACATGAGGCTCTGAAGCCCTAAACCATGAAACCCGGAGCCCTCTCATCTAGGAGTTCCCCCTCCCTAACCTCTAAGCCCATAAACCCCAACTCCTAAACTCCTAAACTCCTAAACTCCTAAACTCCTAAACTCCTAAACTCCTAAACTCCTAAACTCCTAAACTCCTAAACTCCTGACCTCCTAACCTCCTAAACTCCTAAACTCCTAACTTACCTAACTCCTAAACTCCTAAACTCCTAAACTCCTAAACTCCTAAACTCCTAAACTCCTAAACCCCTAAGAGCCACCGGGAAGCTGTGTTGAAAAGGGAGGTGAAGGCTTGGGGGGTAAGGGAGAAGTAGGACTGAGAACGGATAGGGGCTTGGGGGTATGGCATTTGCCAAGATTGGACGCCTTGTAAAAAACCGCAAACCGCAAACCCTAAAACCACACCCTTAACCCTCAAAGCGCCCCAAACCCAAAAACCCCGAAACATCCCAAAACCGAAAGCCAGAGTTCGGGACCTCGACTCCCAAATTACTAGTTGCTTAAGACTGTATTCTTCCTTCTAAGAGCAATATAGGGATTGTTGTGGATTCTTAAACAAGTGGTCGTAAACCCTAAGCTCTCAACCCAAAACCCCAAACCCGAAACCCAAAACCCCGAAACCCAAAACCCCAAAACCCAAAATCCCCAACCCCAAACCCCAAGCCCTAAACTCTAAACCCTGAACTCAGACCCCTCTCCCGCGCGGCGTGGCTCAAGCCTTCCGGTGCATCCTCCCCCTCGCTGAGGCATCCTGGCTTGCTTGGGGTCTAGGGTTGGTTGAGGGGAATATAGGGGCCGTAATACTCAGAATGGGGGTTTTGGGTGCTAGAATAGTAGAAAACCCTCAACCCTAAGCCCTAAACCCTAGACCCCAAAAATCATGCAGGGACCACAAGGGAATAGTACGAAAAGGACTGCTTCCGGCACCTAGAGTACATCGCCCAAGCCCCCCGACCGAAAACCGCAAGACAGGGTCTAGGGTTTAGGCTTTAGGGTTTAAGGTTTAGGGTTTAGCGTTTAGGGTTTAAGGTCTAGGGTTTAGGGTTTAGGGCCGCAAACCCAATCCCTAAACCCAGCTCCCGGAACCCCTTCTGAGACCATCAGCGCTGCATTCCTGAATCCCTCAACCCGGCTGGATCCTTCACCCATGGGGCACCCTAAACCTTTAAACCCTAAACCCTAAACACGACTGTTCCTAAACTCAACGAACAGTCGAGTCGGTCCTTTAGCCCGTGGGCTGGTTCCAGAACCGGCTGAGACGACTGTTGCCCCCATGGTCTTGGAAGCTCAAGAACTATATTTCAATAACTAGGGTTTAGGGTTTAGGATTTAGGGCTTCCAAACGTTTCGGGTTGGTCACTTTAAAAAGGGAAACCAGGACCATAAAAAAGGGGTAAAGGGTACCACTGGCCTACCAAGTGGCGGAGATCGTTGGCTGTAGGAGGTGCTTGGGACGGCTTGGGGTTGGGTGTTAGGGGTCTAGGGTTAGGGGTTTAGGGTTTGGGGTTTAGGGTTTGGGGTTGTAGGGTTGTAGGGTTGGGTTATGGGGTTCTAGGGTTGTAGGGTTGCGGCTCGTGTCGCTCCACTAGAACCTTTTCAGCTGCTCAGGAGCCTGATGGCCCACTGAACTCTAAAACCCTAGAAGCCCTAATTAAACCCTTTAGGGTTTAGGGTTTAGGGAGTAAAATCTAGAGACGCCTAAAACCCAAACCCTTCAGGGGGCCCTGAAACCCTAACGCCCTAAAGCCCTCCCTCAACCCGCCCCCAAACGCTAAAACCAACAACCCCTCAACCCTACACAAATGCTAAACCCTGGACCGACCTTTCCTGGTACCATTAGCAGCTTGTCTTTTGAGCCAAGAGGCCCCCAGCGGCTTGGGAACATGCGGGGGGGGGGAGGGGGTGGGGGGGGAGGGGGGGGGGGGGGAGGGGGGGGGGGGGGGGAGGGGGGGGGGGGCAGGGGGGTTCCCATTTTTAGATGAACCCGCCTAAGTGCATGCATGCATATAGGTATATATATGTATATATATATACATATCCTAAACCCTACACCCTAAACCCTAAACCCAACACCCAAAACCTATATCATATTATATGTTCATACATGCATGCATGCATGCATGCATGCATGCATGTATCGGGTACCCAAAAAGGGGCCCCAATGGACCTCCGTTACGTGGAGGGCCATGGGTAGCTACAACTGTAGTCTGAGGTAGTTTTTAGTCCGTGTGTTAAAGCTGGCAATAGCCCGATTTGGGACCCTAGGTGCATTGGTGTGTAGGCTTCCGTGCACGGAACTTATGAGGGATCCGGCCGCGGGTGGGGGGGGGGGGGGAACCCCCTGAAGACCTACAGAACCCTCACAAAAAAACCGAAGGGACCTATGTATACTTAGGCCTCTTATGTAGGCATCTCTGGATAGGAGCAATGTAGCAGCTTTGGGGCTCCCAAATATCTACTGCATAAGCACACATGGACCCTCAAGAGGGAGTCTGATTGTGCGCTGCAGCCCAAATCAGGCCAACTTAGCTGCACTCCCTTAGAGTCATTAAAAAAAAAGAAAAAAACCTATAATTTGGGAGGTTCCCCCTTATACTAACTAACAGTCCTTCATAGGGATGATCGTATCCCCTATTCTGATCCCTATTCAGGACAGTTAGTATAAGGGGGAACATCCCAATCCATAACTTACAAGATGCACCTTTTGGGTTCAGGGTTTAGGGTTCTTGATACAACCCCAAAAACAGAACTCCGAAGCGTTTTGGGAATCTGTGCAACCAGCACTGAGCAGCACAAAGCCACAACATCCACACCATCCGCTCAAAAAACTGTAGGCCCGAAACCCTAAAAAACTAAACCCTAAACCCGAAACCCTAAACCCTAAACCCAAACCCCCGAAGCCCTAACCCCAAACCTCCAACTCAAAACCTGCGGCTTATTCTCCGAAGCGCCGGCGCAGGAAAATGCTCAGCATACACGCATGACGCCGCAGCTCACAAACCGGTTTAGGGTTTAGGGTTTGGGGTTTAGGGTTTAGTGTTTAGGGTTTAGGGTTTGGGGTTTAGGGTTTAGGGTTTTTGGTAATGAGGAGAGAAGGGTTTAGAGCGTACGGCTTTCGGGGCTTGGGGTTTAGGGCTCTTCAGGGCACCACTGGGCTAACAAGTAAGGTTTAGGAGAGGAGCGCGGGCTTCGTGCTGGCTCGGGTTGGTCACCTCGTAAACACATACTACCCTAAAAAGTCTAGCAGCTACTGGGTGTGGGTTTGGGGGAGTGGAAATTCCACTGGGTTTATTCGGGTTTAGGGTCCAGGTAGTGTATATTCGGCTTTTACAGGGACCATAGAGCTTGAACAAATATCCCAAACCAACCCCAGGTGTTACAATCCTCAAGCCTAGTCCAAAACACAGATTTTAGGGTTTGGGGTTTAGGGTTTAGGGTTAGGGGTTAGGGTTTAGGGTTTAGGCTTGTGTCCCCTGACTTCTTGCATGACTGCTCGTCGAAGTCCCCCTGAAACAGAAAACTTAAACGCCACAAACCCGGAACCCTACACCCTAAACCCTAACCCTACACCCTACACCCTACACCCTACACCCTACACCCTACACCCTACACCCTACACCCTAAACCCTAAACCCTAAACCCTAAACCCTAAACCCTAAACCCTAAACCCTAAACCCTAAACCCTAAACCCTAAACCCTAAACCCTAAACCCTAAACCCTAAACCCTAAACCCTCAAACCTAAACCCTAAACCCTAAACCCTAAACCCTAAACCCTAAACCCTAAACCCTAAACCCTAAACCCTAAACCCTAAACCCTAAACCCTAAACCCTAAACCCTAAACCCTAAACCCTAAACCCTAAACCCTAAACCCTAAACCAACAACAACGGGGAAAAAAGAGGGTGTCAACAATCACAGAATTGGAGCCTGTGAGCCGCGAGTCAGCAACCTCTCCCTCAAGCCAATCTTGTTTACTTGCAGGTTCATGGATACTTAGGGTTTAGGGTTTAGGGGTACTGACCCATGCTTTTAAAACCTCCAAGTAGTGCTGAGGGGTTGGGCCCTGTGCGGTTTAGGGTTTGGGGTTTAGGGTTGAGGGTCCTTTGTGGTTTTTCGGGTTTAGGGCTTAGGGCTGAGGGCCCTGAACCCTCAACCCTAAACCCTCAACCCTCAAACCCTAAACCCTAAAACCCAAAAACCCTAAAACCCTACAACCCTGAAATCCTAAAACCCTAAACCCCTAAAACCCTAAAACCCTAAAATTATACACCTAAAACCCTAGAACCTGTTTTTAGGGCCCTTGATGGCTCAGGGTCCTACGCCAATCTTGAAGGCTTTGGGGGCGTGGCGCGGCAAAGATTTCGAAGATTTGGGGTTGAGGGTTTAGGACCTAAGGGTTTAGGGCGGTCGGGCCCTGGGCTTGAGGTGTTGGAATTTTAGGGCTTAGGAAAGGGAAAGCGACCTGTGGGATTATTGACGCGGCCTACCCGCAACTTCCCCCCCCACTTCTCCGGGGAGCTGTGGTACATCTTTGCTCGCCTCGCGAGAGGTGCAAGAAGGGGATTCACCGACCCACACACACACACCCGCGCACGCACGCCCTAAACTATGAACCGCCCTGCCAGAGCCCAACGTGTCCAAGCGGAGCGCAATAGACGTGAGAAGACACGCCCCGCTCCGCCTGAGGCAGGTAGACATGCGCGTGGCCGCCGACGTCGCAGGGCGGTCGTCCTGCAAAAAGCAGAAAAGGGTCGCTTGCATCTTCGCTACTGCGGTGCTCAGGCGGATCCTCTGCTAAGATTGACTCGCAAGCCATGACGGAGACCTCTCCAGAATCAGAGACTGGTACGCCCGGGACTTGATGCTCGCGACTGCTGCCGCTCCTCACGCCCCTCAAGCCCAGGCCAAGGCACATCAAGCATGAGCAGCGCTACTCCTGCTTCACATTCTCGCAAGCCTGCGGGAATTGCACCCAATCGCAGGCGCTTGTGGGTAAGACTGCAACACGACCCCGCGATTCATTTGCTGACATCACGCCAACTCCAAACCTCTTTCAAGGTTGATGGCATGCTCGAGCAAGTCCCTTGCTCAGCTGAAGACCTCGGGCGGCTGTAAATGCACGAACACATCCAAGTTGGAAGAAACCACCCCCGCAATGTCTCCAAAATCACATGCGCAGCCAACGGAAATGCAAAAAGCGGCTGCGAGTCACACATTCATTAGGGTTGGATTTCGCAGCACCCCATTGAACAAAAGACACAGTGCAAATGACACTCTGACTACATTGGCACGTTGCCCAATCAAACAAAGGCGTGCCCCATTTCATCAGGGTTGGATTTCGCACCACCCCGACGAGCAACAAACATCCGAGATGGGATAGACTACGCGGGCGTGCCGCGCAAAAATGAAGTGTGCCACACCCTCTGACGTCTGCAGAGCTGGAAAACACTTTTCAGGCGAAGCTGCCAGGGCCCAGATCCTGATCTTCTGCCAGCAAATGCCACCATGCGTCAAGTGGGTCGAAGAAGTATTGGCACGCGGTCTGACCTGCCATGAAAGTCAAAGCGGGGAACTGCTCCTTGCCATCGATGACAAGGTGAAGAACTTCATTTTGGCGCAAGCTCGCCAAGATCGTACAGTCCTGGTCCTGGAGATGCCATGCCAGCCAGGACGCTCCTCTTGCGGCGGAATTCTCAAGCCCTTGCAGAACTCCTCTCCGCCGTGCAGACACCCATTGGCATGGAAGGTCATGTCCTCAGACACGGAAACCGACAGTCCGTCGATGAAGACTTCTTGCTCTTGCGCCCACAGGCTGGTCACGTGGACCACCGGACCATCTTCGGCTGGGCCGGGGTCTCCTCCTGCACCCGCCTGCCTCTGCGACGACTGCACGTCTGCCCCATCGGCCGCGCTCGCGAAGCCGGCAGGGCTAATTTCGGTTAACGGAAACTCTGAGCCTCTTCAGGGTGTTGGGCGCGGTTGCCCTTCTCCACCATACTATGATAAGGTTACCGCGGGGATAAGAAGTCGAACATGCCTGAGACTTGTCAGGGTTTTAGGATTTCAGTGTTGTAGGGTTCTAGGATTTTGGGGTTTCAAATTTTTGGGGAACTGAGGCTGCCTACGCTGAGTGAAAAAAGATTTGGGGGTGTAATGTTTAGGGAAACCTGTGGCGCGACACTTAAAAGACAGCAGCATAGGGTTCAGGATAAAACCTCAGCCTAAACCCTAAACCCTAAACCCTAAATTCTAAATTTTAAACCCTAAACCCTAAACCCTAAACCCTAAACCCTAAACCCTAAACCCTAAACCCTAAACCCTAAACCCTAAACCCTAAACCCTAAACCCTAACCTTAAACCCTAAACCCTAAACCCTAAACCCTAAACCCTAAACCCTAAACCCTAAACCCTAAACCCTAAACCCTAAACCCTAAACCCTAAACCTAAGCCCTAAGACCAAGAGGGCTGAGGCAGAAGTTCAGGTGCAGGTGCTTCGGCAACAGGTCGTGAGCATTAGCTGCAGCAGGTCTGGTGGTTTTCCTAGTTGCGGAGGTCCTTGGACCAAAACAAAGGTTAGCCCTAAACCCTAAACCCTAAACCCTAAACCCTAATAAATATGGCAGAGATAGATAGATCAACCCCAAGTCCCGACATACCATCCTGATTCCTTTCCCTTTGAATAATAATTCGCGCATACACTCCGTTCCTTTGCAATTATTATTAAATTGAGTTCTCTTCACCATTATAATACTGTTGTTCCCGCGTGAATAAAGAACTAAATAAACGCGGGATAAACGTGAAGAGAACGCAAGGGCGGTTATAATATTATAATTACACGGAACCCGTGATGCGTGAATCAAAATATTATTACGGGCCCTTGGTGAACGAAACAAGGAAACAATAATAGGATGATAGCGGTACCTCCCATGCAAAACACCGGCCACAAGAACTTCGTCGTCCAGCAGCCTAATATCGGGCCTCAATAATTACAATAAAAATTTTGGGGTTACTAAAGTTAAAGTAACATTCTAAGGGACCATACCTTGGGATATAATATAGGGATTAGAGGACCCCTCAAAAAGATGAAAGGTTACCCAACTCTACTACTAAGAGAAGAAAAGATGTCCGCCCAGCGAACGACCCTAAACCCTGCTTGGAGGTTCATGGTACTTAGTAGCCCAGTTCTAACAGTACTTATAACCCAGCTGTAACCCTGTTAGGGTACTTAAGGGGCTTATATTTGGGCTATAACTACGACACTCATCATGTCTTACTAAGTACCCTGATCCTTCAAGTACATGCAACACCCTAAGCCCCAAACCCCTGAGGCTGAACCACCAGGCCCATTTCAGCTGCATGTGAACTGCTGGCTGCCACAATGTCAGGGCCCCATCAGGGCCCTCCCACATCCTTGGGTTTAGGGTTTAAAGGGTTAAAGGGTTAAAGGGTTAAGGGGTTAAAGGGTTAAAGGGTTTAGGGTTTAGGGTTTAGGGTTCCGGGAAGTAGTCCTCCAGACCCTGAAGCCTAGGTACTCATGGCCCCAAAGCACCTCGACAGCCTTCCAGCTGCAGCCAGCAGGACAAAGCTACTTGGAGGTTCATGGATACCTTGGGGACGAAATGAACCCTAAAGGGGTTTATGGTTCATATACCTTAATAGGAATTATAGTAGTATAGGGTAAAGGACCCCAATGTTTAGGGTTCATTTGGTCCCCAAGGTAGGTATCCATGAGCCTTCAAGTAGGCTTGGCTGAGACAGCTCCAAGAGCCATATGTCAGCTCTGTGATGTAGGTTCTTTTTTTCCGGTCAAGTTCATAAGGTCATAAGGTTTAAACCACAGAACGTGCTGGTGGGATGGCCCTTAAGACTCACTGTTGAGGAATACTCCTCAACATGATAACCCGAAATCTCACACCCTGGGTTTAGGGCTAGAGTGTTGAGGGCTTCCTAGACTACCACGTACTACAAGGTCAACATATTTTAGCAAGGGCTGCCACAGAAAAGAACCTAAATTTCGGGGCAGGCCCCTGCTGAAGAGGCACCACGAGGGAGGCTGGCATCATTCACCTGAGGTGCGGTCTAAGGGGCTTATGGCTTTCGGAGGTGTGTGGGGGGGGGAGGGTTGGGGTTTGAGGGGTTTGGGCTTTCTAGTGTAGGGGTTTAGGGTTCATAGTACTTAGGGCTGCAGTGGTTATTGGGGTTTGAGGGGTTTGGGGTTTCTAGTGTAGGGGTTCAGGGTTCATAGTATCTCGGGCTGCAGTGGTTAAGCGCTTTCAGGTCTGAGAGACTAGGGTGCCGAAGCTCTACACTGCTAATGGGAGACAGCGAGTTCCCGTTGCCAGAGCCAGACAGCCTGCAGCAATTGAAAACCCTTAGGGTTTAGGGTTTAGGGTTTAGGGTTTAGGGTTTAGGGTTTAGGGTTTAGGGTTTAGGGTTTAGGGTTTAGGGTTTAGGGTTTAGGGTTTAGGGTCTAACATCTCGAAACTCTGAGCCCTGAAACTTCAACCCTGAACCCTAAGCATTGCGGAGTGCAGGTTCGGTGGGCTTTCATTTTCGCAACACAGCCTCGTCACCAACTTTAAACCTGACAAAGCAAATAACTTGTCAAAACGCTCCCCGCGGTTTAGGGTTTAGGGTTTAGGGTTTAGGGTTTAGGGTTTAGGGTTTAGGGTTTAGGGTTTAGGGGTTTTTTTGTGACAGGATCAACACACAGGGGAGCCTGGTGTGCCCAGCCCAACGAGCAGATGCTTAGACCCCCGGCGATCTTCGTCGCTGGTCACCTTCATGCGGGAGTAGGCCGCATTGATGGCCTTCATAAGAGGTGAAGGTTGAAGGTTGAAGGTTAGGGTTTAGGGTTTAGGGTTTAGGGTTTAGGGTTTAGGGCTTAGGGTTTAAGGTTTAGGGTTTAGGGTCTAGGGTCTAGGGTGTAGAGCCCAGAGCTTCGGGGTTCGGGCCTAGGGTTGAGGGCTTGGGGTTTAAGCTTACGGTAGTTACATGACCCCTTAACAAGGGCACGTAACTGGGGATCCCTTGTACGCATACCCCTTTCAAAAATAGGCCTTTAAGGAAGGCAAGGGGCCAAATGAAGGGGCCATGTAACTCCCCCTGAGTTTTGATCAGCCTTTAAGCGGTACACCCCAGGGTTGCGGGCCTTTAAGGCTTCAGGTTTTTAGGGGTTTGAAGGGGTTTGAAGGGCGTTCTGGCGTTAGAGCGATGGAAGCTGCAGAGCCCGTTGCCACCCAATTGTACATGCGTTGACGGAGAAAACTGATGCAACAGATTGCGGAAGCTGAACATAAAAGGTGCACGAAGAGGTACCAGTGCAAGGGGTCAAACCCTCTAAACCCCAAACCCCAAACCCTAAACCCTAAACCCCCCAAAAGGGTTCCCCCATTAAGACCACTGCTCCCAAACTTGCCAGCAGGCCTGAAAATCGACCGTGTTGCCGCCTTTGTCCGGGTGGTGCGTCAGCACCCGCTTTCGAAAGGCCTTGTGGTGAATAGGGTTTAGGGTTTAGGGTTTAGGGTTTAGGGCATTTGGGCATTTGGGCTCAGGAGCTGCCACAAGGGGCCTCTGCAGCCAGCCTCCTTGTAGCACCTTAAAACCCCAAACCCCAAGCCCCAAGCCCTGAACCCTAAACCCCAAACCCCAAGCCCCAAACGCTAAACCCTAAACCCCAAACCCCAAACCCCAAACCCCAAACCCCAGACCCTAAACCCTAAGCCCTAAACCCTAAACCCTAAACCCTAAACCCTAAACCCTAAACCCTAAACCCTAAACCCTAAACCCCAGACCCACCTTCGGGGCTCCAACCCTCGGGGCACCACGAGTGGACCTCAAGTCAACCTGCAAGGAGGTACCCATCGATGCAGGATGATACAAGTAATCCAGGGGCCTTCAGAATTATTTAGGGTTTAGGGATTAGGGTTTAGGGTTCAGGGTTTAGGGGAGTATGGGGGCCTTCACAATCAGAATAGGGTTTAGGGGAATATGGGGGCCTTCAGAATTAGAATAGGGTTTTTGGGGCTATCGTAGTATAGTTATATAGGGACCACAAGGGAATACTGTGAGTATTTATTCCGACCCCTATTACTAGGACTGCAAGCAGACCATGTTACCTGCGCTGCTCTTGATACTTGCAGGTTCATGGGTAGCAGGGCTATATAGGAGGTAGTAACCCTCATTGGGTGAAAGCCATGGTTACCCTGCGTATAGTTCTACTTGTGTATATAGATAGATAGATAGATAGATAGATAGATAGATAATTATATATATATGTATATATATATATATATATATATATTTGGGCGTCCGCCTATTGCGGTTCCCCTTATTTTTGAAGGTTTACATAAATGTATATATTTTAAACCCTAAACCATCGTTATAACCACAGCAACAAGTCGATGATGATGCAGGTACCCCAAACCTATAGGGTTAAGTTTGACAGGTTTTGGGCTTAAGATTGAGGCATTTAAACGTAAGCCCGCAATGAAACCTAAACCCTAACCGTTCAACCCGATAGAGTTAAGGCTAAGCGGTTAGGGTTTAAGATTTAGGTTTTTTTAAACTTTAAACCTAAACCCATAGAGATTTAACCTTAAGGGTTGAAAGTTCGGGCAGTTAAACCTTAACCCTGAACCGTTTAGGGTCAGAACCCTAAAACCCGATAGGGCTCTACAAGGAACAAAGGTTTTGACCCTAAAGGGTGCTGAAGGTATACATGCCCAGACCTTAGGGTTTCTTGAACCATTCAACCCTACAGGGTTTAAAGGCTTAGGGTTTAAGGTTTAGGCATTACCTGTACGATAGAACCTTAAAGCCCTATAGGGCTTGGAGCTTAAATCCCTAAACCTTAAATCTCATAGGGCTATGCCTACGTTTGTAGGGCTTTATTCCCAATGACGCGAGAATACTGTGAGCAAATGTCCTTTTCACTACTTCCTGGGATTCAAAATATAAACAAACCATATCGTTACATGATAGAGTTCAGGTTTTGCTTATCGGGGGATGGTTGCTTGAGCTATTCTTATAGGATATTTACATGTATATAAATCAAACCCTGAACCATAGCTATAACCGCAGCAAAAAGTTATAACCTTGTCATATACATATATCCGCAGAGCTCGTCAAATCCGATCATGATGTAGGCGCCCCAACCCTAGAGGGTTAATGTTGACAGGTTTAGGGTTTAAGATTGAGGCATTTAAACCTAAGCCGGCAATTCAACCTAAACTCGAACCTTTAAACCCTATAGAGTTAAGGTTTAAGGGGTTGGGGTTTAGGACTTAGGCATTTAAAACGAAAACTCAAAGAGTTTTAATCTTAAGGGTTTAAAGTTCGGGCATTCAGACCTTAACCCTGATTTGGTTAGGGTCAGAACCGTAAAACCCTACAGGGCTCCCAAAGGTTCAAAGGTTTTAACCCTAAAGGGTGCTGAAGGTATACATGCCCAGACCTTAGGTTGTCGAACCATTGAACCCTATAGGGTTTAAAGGTTTAGGTTTAAGGTTTGGGCATTAATTACCTATACAATAGAACCATAAAACCCCAGAGCACTTAGAGCTTAAGTCCCCAAACCTTAAACCCCATGGGGTTATGCCTACGGTTGTAGGGCTCTTTCGCCCCGGTGACGCGAGAATACTGTGAGCGAATGTCCTGAAAACTACTTCATGGGATTCAACATATAAACAAAGAGGATAATTCAAGTTTTGCTTATCGGGGGATGGTTGCTTGAGCGATCTTAGGTAAGGTAAAGCTTTTAGGATAGAGGTTTTGTTTTGCTTGTTGGGGGCGCCCTCATTTTTCTTATAGGTGAATTTACATGTATATCAATCAAATCCTGAACCATAGTTATAACCGCAGCAAAAAGTTATAACCTTGTCATGTACATATATCCGCAGAGCTCGTCACTTTCACTACTTGCTGGGATTCAACATATACACAAACTATATCGTTAAATGATGGAATTCAGGTGTTGCGTATCGGGGAATGGTTGCTTGAGATATTTTAGCTAAGGTAAAGTATTTGGGATATTTCGCTTGTTGGGGCGTGATGGGGTTCCCCTTATTCTAATGAGTTTACATAAGTGTATAAAAATCAAACCCTAACCGATAGTTATAACCACAGCAATAAGTTATAACCTTGTCATATAGAAATTTCCGCAGAGCTTGTCAAATCCGATGATGATGTAGGCACCCCAACCCTAGAGGGTTAAGGTTGACAGGTTTAGGGTTAAAGATTGAAGCATTGAAACCTAAGCCGGCAATTCAACCTAAACCCTAACCTTAAAACCCTATAGAGTCAGGGTTTAAGAGTTAGGGTTTAAGGCGCAACCCCATATAGTATACGTATACTTATGAGCAGAAAAGATACGGGAGACACTGCTTGCGATTCAGAATATTCGGAGCAGAAAGGATACAGGGGACACTGCTTGCGAATCAGAACTTTAGGAGCAGAAAAGATGCGGTAGAGGTACCTCGGCAGGAGAACCATTAAACCATTTAACCAATAAACCATTAAACCATTAAACCATTAAACCAATGGTTTCCCCCTTATGAGAATCCCCTAAACTATTAAACCATTAAACCATTAAACCACTGGTTTCCCCCTTATGAAAATCCCTTAAACCATTAAACCATTAAACCATTAAACCATGAAACCATTAAACCATTAAACCATTAAACCACTGGTTGCCCGCCATGAAAATGGTTTAATGGTTTAGGGGATTCTCATATGGGGGAAACAATTGGTTTAATGGTTTAATGGTTTAATGGTTTAATGGTTTAGGGGATTCTCATAAGGGGGAAACCATTGGTTTAATGGTTTAATGGTTTAATGGTTTAGGGGATTTTCAGAAGCGGGAAACCATTGGTTTAATGGGTTAATGGTATGGTTTAATGGTTTAATGGTTTAATGGTTTAATGGTTTGGGGGGGAGACCATTGGTTTAATGGTTTAATGGTTTAATTAATGGTAAGGGGATTCTCATATGGGGGAAACCATTGGTTTAATGGTTTAATGGTTTAATGGTTTAATGGTTTAATGGTTTAATGGTTTAATGGTTTAATGGTTTAATGGTTTAATGGTTTGAGGGGTTTTTGGTTAGATGGTTTAAGGGAATGTGCAAAAACACAGGGGAACCGCTATAGGCGGTGACCCATATATTTATATTATACATGCACTTCCAAGTATCAAACGATCATCTTTGTGGTGCATTGGATAGGGCGCCGGAAAAGACCCGCTGGACAAGATGAGATCAGGCCACAACGTGCCACGACACGACACTAACAGAACACGTTGGCGTGCGCGCTCACGCTAGCAAACCCTAAACCCTAAACCCTAAACCCTAAACCCTAAACCCTAAACCCTAAACCCTAAACCCTAAACCCTAAATTGGCCTGCCTGAGTGACCGTCTTCCGCCCGGCTGTCTTTCTGACACCCAATGCCTCTCTACACTTGGGTACTGTGGGCTTAGGGTTTCAAAAACCTGCTACCTGGACGCTATGCCAAAGTCTTGAAACTTTCAGTAGCCCTTGACAGGAGGCTGGAACTTCGTTGCCAACCCCTTCAGCATTAAAAAACAAACAAAACAAAAATGGCAAAACTCGCAAGACAGGCAGAATCCCGGATGTATGTTTTGGGGCTGGGGCTTGCCAAATAGTCCTTACCAAATGCTCTTTAAATAACAAGTATGGTACTATAATCTCGGTTCACGTTAACACTTGTTGAGCAGTCTGGGGGTTTACGAAAATAGGGGTACCCTTTTGGGGGGTTCCGATCATAAGGACTATTCTAATTTTGGGGGTATATTACAGGTACCCCCTAAACCCTAAACCCTAAACCCTAAACCCTAAACCCTAAACCCCTATTGGGGGAAACAGGAACTCTTACACCACCTCCGCAGTGCAATCTGCCCCTGCTCTTCAAATCCACAACTCCCTGGAGGGCCCTAGTAGCCCTAAACCCTAAACCCTAAACCCTAAACCCTAAACCCTAAACCCTAAACCCTAGACCCTATAGACCCTATAGACCCAAAAACCCTAGATTGGCATTGCTGTCAGGGGCGTCATGTTCCTGCCGCCTCTGCAAGTCACGCAAAGACCGGGCACGACTTTCAGTATTGCTTCTTTAATTCTTAGGGTTATTACATGGTCACTTAGTACGGGCCCTTAAAAGGGGACCCCTTTTATGCCACTTATATGGCGTATACACATTAAGGGCCCATACATCAGAACCATTTAAAGGAGGTTGCAGACGACGCAGGGCAAAACCAGAATCCTGCAGCCCTATGTTTCAGGGTCCTTGTCCAGGGCAACCATGTTTAGGGTTTATAGGGTTTGGGGTTTAGGGTTCAGGGGTTAGGGGAATATTCCCCCCAGGGGGACAGAAGGGTACCATCTGTATGGGCGTAGGGTTCAATGTGACTTCCCAGTGCAGAAACCCTAAACCCTAAACCCTAAACCCTCTTGTGAACCTCGGCAGCCACCGTCTTGCGCCTCGCCGCCTCACATTGCGAGTCAGGGGGTCCGTGTTTCGGCTTTAGGCTTGGGGTGTAGGGTCATACCATCTGGCTACTCTGCACGCCAAACCCCAAGAAGCTTCCAAGTAAGACGAGGCATTGGATTTCAAAAATCGCAACCCCCTAAACCCTAAACCCTGAGCCCTAAGCCCTAAACCCTAAACCCTAAGCCCTAAGCCCTAAACCCTAAACCCTAAGCCCTAAACCCTAAACTCGAAACCCTAAGCCCTAAGCCCTAAACCCTAAACCCGAAACCCTAAACCCTAAGCCCTTTCATGTGGAGATTAAGGCTGGGGCTTCCCCTAAACACTAGCTCCCGTGTTTGTGTGGCTCCTTGTAGATCATCACAAAATACCGAACTCATCAAGCCCCAAACGGTTGGCTCACAATGCACCCTGAACCTTGAAGAGAGGATTCAGGTTTAGGGTTTAGGGTTTAGGGTTTAGGGTTTAGGGTTTAGGGTTTAGGGTTTGGAGATTGAGGGTTTAGGGTTTAGGGTTTAGGGTTTAGGGTTTAGGGTTTAGGGTTTAGGGTTTAGGGTTTAGGGAAGTTGGAAAGCAGCTTTACGGGTCAAGCCTGGGCTCCCCCAAATCCATTGCAACGCTCGGGTCGTTAGAGACTTTAACCCCGCTGCCTAGGGCTTTGGATGCAAGACTTGTAGCCCTAAACCCTAAACCCTAAACCCTAAACCCTAAACCCTAAACCCTAAACCCTAAACCCTGAACCTAAACCCTAAACCCTCCATCCTAAACCTTAAACCCTAACCCCTAAACCCTCAACCCTCAACCCTAAACCAACCAAGCACTCCAGACACTGCGCCCTTCTGAGAATAGTACCGCTGAGCATGCCCGAATTCTAAGAACGCCCTCCACCCAATATCCCCAAACCCCTCATCCCCGCCCCGGAACAGCAGTTTGAGAGACCCTCTAAACCCTAAACCCTAAACCCGAAACCCGAAACCCGAAACCCGAAACCCGAAACCCGAAACCAGATCTGAACCCAAGGACTCCAGCCTCCACGGGGTCGTAGAGTGGCGACTGCGGCTTCAGACCTTGCTGGTTTCAGGTTCGGGGGGGGGGGGGGCCTCAATACCTGGGTTTAGGGTTTAGGGTTGAGGGTTTAGGGTTTAGGGTTTAGGGAAAAAATCGGGCCCTGGGCCGGGGTTTCTTAGTTGAGGGGGGGGGGGGCTTATAATTGAGTTCCGGGCTTGGGGCTTCTGAATTGAGGGGTGGGTTGAGCAACTTGAGGTTAACATTAGGGTTTGGGGTTTAGGGTTTGGGGTTTGGGGTTTAGGGTTTAGGGCTTCGGGTTTGGGGGTTTGCGGCCCTACCCCCCACTGGTATGGCTTCTGAGGCTACCTTCTATTTCCACTTGCGGTGCTTAGAAGTCGACCCTCCAGACATCAGAGAATGCATTCAAGCCAAAAGCCCAAGCCAGGGTTTAGGGTTTAGGGTCTAGGGTTTCGGGTTAGGGCACCTAGGGTAGTTGCATGGCCTCTCACTATGGGCCTGCAAAGGCCTTTAGAGACCCCTTATATACCCTATACACCCCTAAACCCTAACCCCGAAACCCTAACCCCTAACCCCTAACCCCTAAACCCCAAACCCTAAACCCTAAACCCTAAACCCTAAACCCTAAACCCTAAACCCTCTCCCAGGGACTGGGAGACCGTACTCTGCACAACGTGCGCTGACACCATGCCTGGGGTGTGGGAGGTTTAAGGTTTTAAGGTTTAGGGTTCAGGTGTTTAGGGTTTAACCTTCCTCCTAATATTAAACGCCCCCCAATAGCAACTCGAAATGCGTTTTTAATATTAGGGGATGTGTTTATCCAAATGTCATGCTTGGGGTGCAAAGGGTTTAGGGTGCAGGCTTCAGGGCTTGGAGGGTTTAAGTACCGACTTAAACCCTGAGACCGTACTCGGAGGTTCATCGTACTTATTAGCCAAGTATAACTGTACTTATAACCCACTTATAATCCCCTTAAGTGCCCTAATATGGTTATAAGTACAGTTACAAGTACAGTCACAATTGGTAAGTAAGTACCATGAACCTCCAAGGAAAAAAGAGGGCTCCACTCAGGCAAGGGAGCTTCAGGATGTTGGTTGGCTTGAGGGTTTAGGGTTTAGGGTTTAGCGTTTAGGGTTTAGGGTTTAGGGTTGAGGGTTGAGGGTTTAAGGGAGCCCTGAACCCTCGAAACCAAAACCCCAGAACCCCAAACCCGAAACCCTAAACCCTACCTACACCAAATTCCATCCCTGAACTTGTGCAATTCCGACCCGGAACCCCCTAGGTCCAGGGTCTAGGGCCAGGGTTTAGGGTCTAGGGTCTAGGGTCTAGGGTCTAGGGTCTAGGGTCTAGGGTCTAGGGTTTAGGGTTTAGGGTTTAGGGTTTAGGGTTTAGGGTTTAGGGTTTAGGGTTTAGGGTTTAGGGTTTAGGGTTTAGGGTTTAGGGTTTAGGGTTTAGGGTGATTCCAGACCCTTGTTGGAGGAACTGGGTTTCGGGGCTCGGGTGCAGGGCTTTCGTTGTTTCAGGAGAATCTTTCTTCTCCAGTAACCGAGGGGGAAAAAGTTGAAACTTTAACAATCCTACTAAATGAAGAAACCAAAGTTCAAAGTTCAACTAAAGGCGAAGTAAGGTATAAAATCCAAGTTGGTACCTGCCACTAAATTTGGTTGGGACCCCCCGCCCCCACCCCCCCCCTCAAGAATAAGAACATCTTGTTCTTTATGAGGGCAATATAGGGATGAGTATAGTTTTGGTGTGCTCTTAAGCAAGTAGTAGCCTGTACCATAGGCAATGGCGGCGTTGGCTATACGGACTCTTTGCGAAGATCTACAACCTTAAGCCGTGAACTCTAGACCCAAAACCCTCTCTAGGTTGCCCAGTAACCTAGGAGAAACAGAAGGGGGCGCCCTAAACCCTAAACCCAAAACGCTAAACCCTAAAATTGCTTCCCTTTTTTTTGCTTTAAGGTTTTACAAGGGAACCTAAGATCACCAAAAAGGGAATAAGGTTCTCCTAGCTCTTAGTCCCGCGGTTGGGGATCTCCGTACACCCTAGACTTAAAAACCCGAAAGCCCCCGCCCCCCCCCCCCCCCCAACGGTAGTTCCTTGGTTTAGGGTTTGGGGTTTGGGGTTTGGGTTTGGGGTTTGGGGTTTGGGGTTTGGGGTTTGGGGTTTGGGGTTTGGGGTTTGGGGTTTGGGGTGAGGGGTTTGGGGTTGTTTTGTTTGTTTCTTATTTTAGGTGAGGCGTGAAAGTGAGGGTTTATAGGGCCGAGGGCTTAGTGGCTTAGGCGGGAAGGTGGAGGACGCAGTTCTCTTAACTTAACCGCGCCATTAAAACGGAAATGGGAATTAGGGATCGGTACCCTAAATCCTCAACCCTAAACCCTAGTGGGATCGAAGCGTTCGCGTTCAAGATCTGCGGTCGGCGGGGCTTAGTTGCTTGAACTCTCCTTGGGGTTTAGGGTTTAGGGTTTGGGGTTTAGGGTTTAGGGTTTAGGGTTTAGGGTTCTCAACGTTTCTCGGGTTACAGCGTTAGGGCTTCTTAGGCTTCTTAGGCTTCAGGCTCTGGGATGCAGAGCTGAAAAGGCTTGCTAGGGCTGAGCTCCGGGATGTTCCCTTATCAGCTAGGGTTGAGGGTTTAGCGTCCCTAAACCCTAAACCCTAAACCCTAAACCCTGGACCCTAAACCCTCCAAATCCCTGAACCCTAAGACCCCAGAACCCGCAAAACCCTAGACCCGAAAGCCCTAAAGCCATAAACCCCTAAACCCCAGGGTAGCCCAGGAACCATATTCGAATACGGGCACCCTTTTGGGGTTGGTTACTTTAAAAGTGAACCCATAACCAATAAAAAGGGCAAAGAGTACCCCTGGGCTACCAAGATACCCTGAACCCCAAACCCTTCTCCCTAAACCCCAAACCCGTATCCCTAAACCCTTATCCCTAAACCCTAAACCCGAAACCCTATCCCTAAACCCTAAACCCGAAGCCCAAAACCCCGAAGTGCCACAACTTCTGGACAATGCGCGCCCCCTCTCGGGCTCCGGCTTCTTGCGGGTTCGGCATTCGTCATGCATCTGGCGGGTTATTGTGGGGTTTAGGGTTTAGGGTTTAGGGTTTAGGGTTTAGGGTTTAGGGTTTAGGGACTCTGCCCACCTGAGGGCCCATGTACCCTACGCAATGCAGCATGTACTTGGGCCCCAGAGTTGCCAGAAATGAATTCCTAAACCCTAAATCCTAAACCCGAACCCCTAAACCCCAAACCCTAAACCCTAAATCCTAAACCCTAGACCCTAAACCCTAAACCCTAAACCCTAAACCCTAAACCCTAAACCCTATTCCTCAACTTATTCCTAGATGTCCTATACGGTCCAACACTCTGACAACACCAGGTCTTGGGTACGGTTGAGGGCTCTTGGTTTGGGGTTTTTAAGGCTTGAGTCTTGTTGATCCTATGCCCTGCACTACGCACTTACGAACTCTTGTTGCGGTTTTAGAGTTTGGTCTAGGGCAACCCTAAACCCTAAACCCCTAAACCTGAACAATGAAAACAAGAGCTCGGACGAACCCATGCCAGCTGCCACGTCTCACTGGCCGTCTCCTCCGACTCCTCACGAGCTTCGCAACATGAAGTGCAAACTTGTAGACCACTGTAATTCTGAACCTTAAACTTAAACCCTAAACCCTAAACCCTAAGCGCTAAGCCCTAAACCCTAAACCCTAACACAAAAAGAAGTGCTGTAGGGCTTGAGGCTTGTGCCTGAGGATCGTGATATAGATGGCAAGTCAGCCGGGGTTTGGGAGCTCGCAACTCAATCCTACCCCGTCAAAGTTGCAGATTTATGGTGTGCTTTTTTTGGTGGGAGTGGGAGCTTCGATTATACCGCGGCCGCCACGAAAATTGGGGGTATCCCCAAAAGGCAGCTTTCGAACTGACCCGAACCCCACACCCCGGGCGCCCTGGCCAAAGTACTCGGATGAGATTCGTGGTGGTTTCCCATAGCCAGGGCAGTACTCGGATGAGATTCTTGCTGAGATGAGGTCTCCAGTCACACGAAACAATGTTCCCGGAGTTTAGGCGGTTTAGGATTAAAGGGCTCACCCTACTTAAAGATTCATGGGTGCGTAAAAGTAGGGTTAGAAGTACCCTAAATAAGGCTATGACCACCCTCCTTATAACCCCACTCAGAAGTACCCATGAACCTCCAGGTACTCCTTGACCCCCCCAACCCCAAACCCTACACCGGAAACGCGACTACCTACAGTTCACCCTAAACCCTAAACCCTGAATTGGGCCCTAAACCGAGGCCATCAGACTGGGGGTTCGAAACCTCTACGCCCCTGCGCACACGCAAGAGGGAGTAGGGTTTCAGGGTTTAGGGTAAAGAAGGAAGAGGGTTTAGGGTTTAGGGTGCAAAGAGTTTAGGGTTTAGGGCTCCTCCCCCCCCCCCCTCTTCCCCATGGGGGCATGTTCGAAATCCGTGAGGGAGGGATTGGGAGGGCAAATTTACTAAACCCTAAAACCTAAGGCCTAAAAACAACCCCTCCCCTCCAGGCCACCACGAGAGCGTTTATGGGGCTTAGGCTCCATAGGCAACGGCCCACAGGCCATACAGCGACACGATCATGTGACCAAAGCGCATCCATTCCCCATCTTATGCTGGCCAAAGCGCATCCACGCATATCTCATGCTGGCCAAAGCGCATCCATGCCCATCTCATGCTGTCCGTGCACATCTCAATGCTGGCCAAGCGCATCCATGCAAATCTCATCGCGCGCAAAGTTTTGGAATGCGGGGTTCCGTGCTTTGGCTTTCAAGTTTCAGTTCAGACCCTGCTTCCAGAATCTCAGCTCTACCTTCTTACAGGCCTTGGTTCTCAATCCATCATGAACCAAAAGACTTAAGGCTTCAGGTTAGTATGAGGAACCAAAAGAATTTTTCAGGACACCCCTAAACCCTGAACCCTAAACCCTAAACCCTAAGCCCTAAACCCTATACCCTAAACCCTAGTTCGCGGGATAAGATCGACCAGTGGTATAGCCCGGCTCCTCTGCGGAATGGTGGATGTCGCCATTCACCTCAGTCTCGGGGTGGGCGATCGCTGCAGGACTCGTGAGAACCCCTAAACTAATGCGAACTGAAGAACACCCTAAACCCTAAACCCCAAACCCTAAACCCTAAACCCTGAACCCGAAACCCTAAACCCGGAACCGTAAACCCTAAACAAGGACTCGGATTGAGGACTTGGGCTTCATCGCTTGGGCTGAGACTTTGCGATTTGGAGGAGAGGTTAGGGTTTAGGGTTTAGGGTTCAGGGTTCAGGGTTTAGGGTATAGGGTTCAGGTTTTAGGGTTTAGGGTTTAGGGCTTAGGGTTTAGGGTTCAGGGTTTAGCGTTTAGGAGGGGAAGGAGGGGGGGGGGGGGGGGAGTCTCAAAACTGCGCCAATGTCTGAAATACGTTAGTACAGGACCCTTCCAAAACTAGAATAGGGTTTTGGAGGGTTTCTTATTGCATACTTATGAAGGGACCATAAGGGAATTCTGATTCCGACCCCTATAGTTGTGTCTCTTTGATCGAAGTTTCTTCACATGGTCACTGCTCTCAATTCTGGTCGCTGTTGGGGCGGCCCCTTATATTTGGGGTACCCAAAAAGGGATACTAACGTATTTCAGACATTGGTGCAGTTTTGAGACTCCCCCCCCCCCCCCCCCCCCCCTCCTAAACGCTAACCCTAAACCCTAAACCTTCGGGTCCTGCCCTAACTTTGAGAACTGGCCAAAACACGTTCGTGCTTCGTTTCCAGGCGCCTCTAGATGGTTTAGGGCTGAGAGTCGAGGATCGAGGCCTGAGGTTGTTCCCTGAACCCTAAACCGAAGGCCCAAAATCCCTAAACTCAGGAATGCCAGTCCTACATCACCCCCCTCCCCCCCCCCCTCCCCATTGCAAGTGCATGTGCCCTCAACCCAAACACCCCTGCACCGAAAACCCGGTTTAATGTACAGCCCGATATATGTGAATATACGCCGATATATATATATATATATATATATATATATATATATATGCATATTTGTGTGTGTGTACAGACATACACTTTAAGGAATGCATATATATATAAATAAATATATATATATATATATACCGAGAAAAATGTAGAAGTGAGAGCGTTTGCCTACTTTCTGTTGCGGCCCCCTTGGGCCCAAAGTTCCCACCAAAAACCGCTGGAGTCATGTCCGCGCGGCCCAGGTCGGCGGGCACTCCTGGGCCGTCTGTTGGGTTTACTTCAGGTTGGTATGTAAGGTTTAGGGTTTAGGGTTTAGGGTTTAGGGTTTAGGGTTTAGGGTTTAGGGCTTAGGGCTTAGGGCTTAGGGCTTAGGGCTTAGGGCTTAGGGCTTAGGGTTTAGGGCTTAAGGCTTAGGGTTTAGGACTTAGGGCTTAGGGTTTAGGGTTTAGGGTTTAGGGTCCGCCGACCCTGGCGGCGTGTTGGATGGGAAAAGGAGGTGAAAACCTCCCTCTTTCCTCCTTACCCCCCCAAAACGCGGGGGGGGGGGGGGGGGGGGGTCGGTGCACAATTTTTTCGGGAGGACCGCGCCACCCGCACAGCGTAAACAGGCGGTTCAGCACAGGGGGGTAGGGGCGCCTTCAGCAAATCAGCGTTTTTCGGCAACCCCCCCCACCCCCCCCCACCCCCCCCCCACCCCCCCCCCACCCTCCCCCCCCCCCCTTCCCCCCCCCCCCTTCCCCCCCAACCCCCCCCCGGAGGCTCTTAAATTTAGGGTTTAGGGTTTAGGGTTCCGGGTTCGGGGTTTGGGGTTTGGGGGCTAGGCCGGGCTTAGCGACTTTAGGGCTTTTCCACCCATGAAGTAGTCCCTTAAGAGTAGGTTTCCTACATGTGTCTGAGTTGGTTCAAGGGGACTTATAAGTAAGGCTATCAGTAGGGTAGCTTCTGGTTATAACCTTATTCAGGGTACTACTAGACCCTACATATAAGTACCCATGAGCTTGCAAGCATTGGTCCCCAGACCCCACCGTACCAAAAACTCAGCAGCCCATCGTGAGGGCAACTAACGCCCGCACTAGGTCGTGTGGCCCGATGAAATGTCGAGCTGACTGGTTGCTTGCATTGCAGAAAAAAGCAGTTCTGGGCCCAAACACCTAAACCCTAAACCCACGCGGTTTGCGGCTTTAGTGTTGGGAGGAGCAAGGGTGGCTGTACATGGGGGTAGGGGTAGGGTAGCTATAGTTTTACCTGGCCTTCGCTTGATTTAAGAGTCTTGCAACCAGACGTCTACCTATTTACTGCAAGAGCCCAAAACCTAAACCCTAAATCCTAAACCCTAAACCCTAAACCCTGAACCCACAAGTGTAGCCCGCAACTCGAAACCCCCGGCCCCAAAGCGACTGGGCCCCCGACCAGGGCCAGCCTGACCTCAACAGAGATTCGGGGTCTCAGGGTTTGGGTTTTAGAGATGTATGGGTTTAGGGTTTAGGGTTTAGGGTTTAGGGTTTAGGGTTTAGGGTTTAGGGTTTAGGGTTTAGGGTTTAGGGTTTAGGGTTTAGGGTTTAGGGTTTAGGGTTTAGGGTTTAGGGTTTAGGGATCCATGTGTTGTGGGTTTAAGGCTTTCGGTTCGGGACTTGTGGTTTCGGCCAGCACCATTCCGTCAGTGGCATGGCCTCAACAAGAGAAGAATCGGTTGCATACAGGCACGCCTCCACATGAAGTTCGAGGTTTAGGGTTTAGGGTTTAGGGTTTAGGGTTTAGGGTGTAGGGTTTAGGGTTTAGGGTGTCGCTTGCAGCTTGCTAGCCCACAAGGGCAAAAGGGTACCACTGGGCCATCAAGACAGGGCACGAAGATCTTGGAATCCTAAGCCCTAAACTGCACAAACACACCACGAACTTCAAAAGCCCTTATCCCTATGCCCAAGCCCTAAACCCTAAACCCTAAACACTCAACTGCTAGAGTCCCTGCCTTTCCGCGCGAAGGGCGCGAGGACGTCGCCGCTGACGTGCCAACAGGAACAGCAACCGGTCCCTGCTACAGGTTGAGGGTTTGGGGTTTGGAGTTTAGGGTTTAGGGTTTGGGGTTTATGGTTTAGGGTTTGGGGGTTTAGGGTTTCGGGATTAGGGTTTAGGGTTTGGGGTTTGGGGTTTAGGGTTTAGGGTTTGGGGGTTAGGGTTTAGGGTTTGGGGTTTAGGGTTAGGGTTTGGGGTTTAGGGTTTGGGGTTTAGGGTTTATTAGGACATTTGCAAGAGGAGCAGTGTTGCGCGACAGTGGCTGGATTGAAGACATATTGGGAGTTTACGAGAATAGGGGTACCCTTTTTGGGGGTCCATTTAAGGGGATTCTAGTCTATTTTGCGGCTATATAGGGAGTTCCCTTATTTTGGGAAATGCTCACATAGTCTTGGGGAGATACTGGTGGGAGAAAGAAACAACAAAACACCCTGCTTCGTGTTTGTAGCAGCTGTAGACTAATGGACTACTCATTCCTGCCCTTTTTGTTGGAAAGATGATACGACTCCATGATTGCGGTCGCTATCAATGTTGGGTTATCAGCCTCCATGCCAGAGGTAAATGACTAAATCTTTACCTCATGATGGTAGATAGCTATGTCTGTATGCTAAATCACAAGACTTCCTCCTACGGTATCTGAATCTGCGTTCTTGAACAGCAACCCAAGTTCCCCACATACCTCCCGAACACTGAATCGTGCCTCAGCCGTCGTTGAAGGCCTACCAGGGCTGCTGACATCGTGGGGGGTGCCCCTAAACCCTCAACCCTAAACCCTAAACCCTAAACCCTAAACCCACAACCCCAACCCCTGAAACCCTGAGTTGCTCCAAGATAGACTAGCTGAGCAGCTGCTGCAAGCATCCGCGAGCCGCAAAGATTCACCTTGATAAACCCTAAACCCTACTTCTTGTAGGTTACTTAAGAATCGTCTTATATAAGAATAATGCTAAAGAAGAAGGGTTTGGGTTCCTGGTCTGCATGTGTCTCCCGAAGGAGGAGTATCTAGGCTGGATCACAATTCTGCCTAAACCCTAAACCCTAAACCCTAAACCCTAAACCCTAAACCCTAAACCCTCAACGGCAGAGCCTCCCAGACCCCAAGCCCTTCGCCCTGAACCTTAAAACCCAAACCTAAAAACCACAAACCCTAGTCCTAAACCCTAAACCCGAAACCCTAAATCCGAAACCCCAAACTTTAGACTGCCCTACAAACTAAGCCATGCCTGTAGGAGTGCGGCGCCGAATTGGGCCTCTCAGTAAGCAGCTCACGCATCTCTTCTGGGTTCAGCAGGATTCTTTGTGGGCTTTACGGGGATAATGGAGTGCAACAGGCCACGGTAAGGAGAAAAAACACCTAAACCCTAACCCCAAACCCAGAACACCTAAACCCTAAACCCTAAACCCTAAACCTTAAACCCAACACCTAGGCTCTAAACAGATGGCACCACTGAACCTCTGAAGCCCGAATCTCTCTCTCTCTCTCTCTCTCCCTCTCTCTTGCCGAAACCCTTTCTGCTGCGGTTTAGGGTTTAGGGTTTAGGGATGTTAAGGGTTTAGGGTTTAGGGATGTTTAGGGTTTAGGGAGAACATATAGCTTCCCTGAAAGCATCCACGCCGGGAGCTGACGTTGCTGCCCAATGCTGAGGGCCAGGCGTTGACCTTGGCTCTGCCAACAAAAGCTGGTGGCCCTTTACAGGTCCCTAATCTACTATTATTTGCTTAAGAACCCCCCCAAAAAAACACAAAATAAAAAATAATCCCGATATTGCCTTTATAAGGAAGAACATGTTTTACTTTTTTGGGGTTCTGAAGCAACTGGCAGTAAACCATATGCCCAAAACCTTCACCCTAAACCCCAAACCCCGAACCCTAACCCCTAAACCTTTAAAGTTAAACCCCAAACGCCGGGTTTAAGGTGTAGGATGTCACGCTTCCGGTTCAAGACTGGGGTCTCAGGTTCTTTGTGGCTTCGAGAATCTCACGCCGGAAACCCCAAAACCCTGTCCGTACATCTCTGAAGTCCTACGGTCCTTGAGCTTAAGGGTTTCCTAACAGTCCTTAATAGGGATACTATAATCCCTATTACCCAAGTTTCGGGTTTGAATGGGCAGTGGGACAAGGTGACAATTTGCAACTTTGGGCTTTAGGGCTTGGGTTTTCCACACTTGAAACGGATCCTGGGACTAGCAAACGATTTATAAATCCTTCCAAGCCCTGTAGCAACCTTTCAGTAACTCTTTATGGATCACTTCAGTACCTCCTGGGTCCACGAAAGCACGAAAGGCCGCGCCCCTGCGGATTCCCTCACAAACACACAAAACCTGAACACCCTACTACCCTAGTACCCTGCCACCCTAGTATCCTGGACCTCAAAACCCTAAACCCTAAACCCTAAAACCCTAAAACCCTAAAGCCCTCAAACCCTGGACCCTAATTTCCCCAAAAACAAGGGTTCAGGGTTCAAGCTTCAAGGCTGGGATCTTGTGTAGGAGCATCTCGGGCCATCGGAAGTCCTTAGCTAGTCCTCGTGCTGAGGAATTCAGGGGTTTAGGGCTTAGGGTTTAGAGGTCCGTTGCCTGCGGCGTGTTGGATGGGTTTGAGGAGGTGAAAACCTCCCTCTTTCCCTTCTTCACCCCGCCAAAACCCGGGGGGGGGGGGGGGGGCAGGGCGTTCTCAGCAAAATCAGGCCACCCCCCTCACCCCCCCCCCCCCCCTCACCCCCCCCCCCCCCCCCCACCCCCCCCCCTCACCCCCCCCCCCCACCCCCCCCCCCACCCCCCCCCCCCCCCTCACCCCCCACCCCCCTCCCCCCCCCCACCCCCCCCCCCCCACCCCCCCCCCCTCCACCCCCCCTGGTGCTACCCCCTACCCTCCCCCAAACGTTTCACAGAACTCTGCCGAGCAGGCTGGGATGATCTTCGAACCATGCGAGCGGGTTTAGACCTCTCAACTATGCTCCAGTCGGCGGCTTGAGCCGGAGGCTCTTAAATTTAGGGGTTTAGGGTTTAGAGGTTTAGGGGTTTAGGGGTTTAGGAGCTAAGGGGTTTAGGGTTTAGGGCTTAGTGTTGACTAATGATAAGGCAAACAAGGGTGTAAGTCTCGGCTCAGTTTGCACTATGCTGCGCGTCGGGCAAAATCCCCGTGACATGAGGGGTTTTACGATTTTAGGGGTACCTTTTCGGGGTCCTTATTTTAAGGGGATCCTTTTCCAGGGGTCCCTTATTTTCACAAACCTCCATGTGTGAAACCCTAAACCATGCTGGAGTGGTTTAGTTTTTCGACCTGTCCAATCAGGTAAACTCCTGCAGATGCATGTCTGCAGGAACCCAAACCCGCTAAACCGCTATGGTCTTCACTGCCGCTGCTTCTTCAGGTTAGGGCTACCAAGTGGACGAACTGCTTCCCACAAATACTCAGCAGTAGGTCCGCAAGAACGCTAGACGTAGTAAGGTGAAAAAGCGCAAACGCATCCCGGGCTTGGGGTTTAGCGTTTAGGATCAAGCCCCAAACCCCAAACCCTAAACCCTAAACCCTAAACCCTAAACCCTAAACCCCAAACCCTAAACCCTTTCAACTTCAGTGAGCCGGATATTTCGAGCCCAGGTCCCCGAGCCAGTTGGGCGACGGGAGCTCAGGCTCATCTTCTCCGCAATAAACTGGCAGTGCATTTGGGTGTCTGGGTTTAGGGTTTAGGGTTTAGGGTTTAAGGTTTAGGGTTTGGGGTTTAGGGTTTAGGGTCTGGGGTTTAGGGTTTGGGGTTTAGGGTTTACGGTTTGGGGTTTAGGGCTTTAGGGTTTAGATTTTCTGTATGGGATATATTATGGTCATACCATCTGATCTCAAAGATATCTTTGTATGTACATATCTAGTACACATATATGCAGAGACCCGGGGAAGTGGGTCCCCTTTTCCGGGGGGGGGCGAAGACGAAATTCGAAGACGAAATTTGAAGACGAAATTCGGCCCAGCCGAAATTAGGCCCTGAAGACGAAATTCGGCACTGAAGACGAAATTCGGCCCCTGAAGCCTAAATTTGGCCCTGAAGCCTAAATTGGCCCCTTGAAGCCGAAATTCGGCCCCGAAGGCGAAATTCGGCCCCGAAGACGAAATTCGGCCCCTGAAGACGAATTTCGGCCCTGAAGCCGGCTTCAGGGCCAAATTTCGTCTTCAGGGCTGAATTTAGGCTTCCGGCCCGAATTTCGTCTTCAGGAGCCGAATAGGGCCGAATTTCGTCTTCAGGGGCCGAATTTCGTCTTCGGGGCCGAATTTCGTCTTCGGGGCCGAATTTCGGCTTCAAGGGCCCAATTTAGGCTTCAGGGCCAAATTTAGGCTTCAGGGGCCGAATTTCGTCTTCAGTGCCGAATTTCCTTCAGGGCCTAATTTCGGCTGGGCCGAATTTCGTCTTCAAATTTCGTCTTCGAATTTCGTCTTCGCCCCCCCCCCCGGAAAAGGGGACCCAGTTTTCCGTGTCAATGCATATATGTATAGATATAGTATAGGTTGCATGAACCTTATGCGCCCGGAAGCCCCTAAACCCTCACACCCTTAGACCCGAGGGGTAGAACCTCACGGTTGATTTGGGGGTGTGCAGCACAGACTTCATCTTCGTTCAATGCCGGCTGTAGGGTTACAGGTCACTTGTGCTTTTGAGTTCAGGGTGGAGGGGGTCTGAAGGTTTGAGGCTTTCAGGGTTTCAGGGTTTGGGGGTTTCGGGACAGTAAGTGCAGGAGGAGTGCAAGCTTGGGCTAACCCGGTAGCCTAAACCCAAGTAACTGCCTCTAAGCTCCTCTCATGACTAACCCGCAGCCGAAGATCCACGTGGAGGGTTGATAAACTGATCAAACTCCGGATCTTGAAGCATCGTTCCAGCACCAGGGGTAGGGTTCTAGGTACCCAAAATTAGGCTAAAACAATGGCTACCCTACTATAGCCCTACGAAGAAGTACCCATGAGCCTCCTAGTAACCCTAAACCTAAACCCCAACTCGAAATCCTAAACCCTAAGCAGACCCTGAACCCTAAACCCTAAACCCTAAACCCTAAGCCCTAAACCAAAAACCCTAAACCCTAAACCCTAAACCCTAAACCCTAAACCCTAAACCAAAAACCCTAAACCCTAGACCCTAAACCCTAAACCCTAAACCCTAACCAAACCCATGGAGAGGCCTGGCTGCGTGATGATTTGCACCGCCGGTTTTGTGCTGGGGGCCCGGGCAACCTCAGCCGGTTAAAGGCTTTGGGGGTTAGGGGGGGAAGGGGGGGGGAGGGGGTTTAAGTTTGAAGGTTGAGGGTTTATAAGTTGATTTGTTGGGGTTTAGGGTTTAGGGTTTCGGTGGGGTGGTGCTGTAGCGTCGTTTGAGGTGCTGGGGCTTGGGAGTTAGCTGACGGCGCTGCCCCAACAGGTCCGAGACATATAATCACATCCACCCGCCCAAGTAGTCTTATGCACGCAACTTAGTAGTAATCCCTATAAGCCCTTGATTTCACCGTACCTTAATAATGTTCCAAGCCCCGGAACCATAGACCTGGATCTGGGCAATAAGGGTTCAAGGTCCAGGGTCGTCAGGGAACTCTAGCCCATGGTTTCGTCTACTAAGGTTTAGGGTGTAGGGCGCTTGGTTTAGGGGGCAGGCCCTAAACCCTAAACCCAAAACCCTAAACCCAGCGCCCCTAAATGGCTTGAAGTTTACGGTTTGGGGCTTGGAGTAGCCACCAAGCGCGACCTAGACCCCCGGTTGTGGTTCCTGCTCTTGGGGCACCAAGGCATCAGTCCCTTTTGAGGAAGCCCTGTAAGAGGATTCAATTCCATTTGGGTTCTAAACGGAGTACCCCATCTTGGGATATACCCATACTACACTAGCCATAGTTTTCAGCCTGCAAGCTTGAGCAAGTCCTGCTACGAAGCTTGGCCCTGAAGTTTTGGTTGAAGACTTCATGGTCCCTAAACCCCAAACCCCAAACCCTAAACCGCAGAAGCTTTAGGGTTGAGGGTTGGGGGGTAAGTAGGGTTGCGAGGACGACGGCTAAAGCTACTCCACCAGCTACAAGCTATGAGTAAAACGAAACCCTGAACCCAAAACCCTAAACTCTAAACCTGAAACCCTAAACCCTAAACCCTAAACCCCCTCCGCACGAGTGCTCACTTCACAGGCCAAGACCGTCGTCTTCCCAGTAATCAAAAGGGGTCCGGATTTAGGGTCTAGGAACCCCAAACCCTAAACCCAAACCCCTGAACCCCAATAGGGTTTGGGGGTTTGGGGTTTGGGGTTTGGGGTTTGGGGTTTAGGGTTTAGGGTTTAGGGCTTAGGAGTAAGGACACCCAACCCAGGAGAGCAAAGGACTAAGGTTTCTTTCGTGGCCATAGAGCCCCTCACTCTCCCGCCCCTCAAGGTGCCAGGGAGACCCGAAATTTTTCCGGGGAGAACACACCCGAAACCCTAAACTCTAAACTCCAAACCCTAAACTCTAAACCCTAAACCCTAAACCCGGCTTGCCATTCTGTCTTCTTCCTTTGCCGAGCGCGCGCGCGCGTGCTCTGACGTCCAGCCATGCTGTGTGTTGGCCGAACCCACTGAGGCTGAGGGGTTTATACCCTAAACCCTTCAAACTTCAAACCCTAACCCCTAAACCCTCAACCCAAAACCCTCAACCCTAAACCCTAAACCCTAGCCCTAAAGCCTAAACCCTAAACCCTGGTTTCGAAGTCACGGTTTGATGCGCCCCTGGCCGTCTGGGGTGCGAAGGGCCCCTCATTTGGGTCCCTTGTTAGATCACCCTTAGAAACAGCATAAGCCCCCCAAAAGTGTCCACTTTCAGTTCTATAGGGGACTATAGTATCCCAAAAAAGTGTAACGTGTGCCTCACTCAGCTACTAAGATACATGATCAGGGCTTATGCTTCGATTCCCTTCAAACGAGGGGTCAGGGACCATACTAAGGGCCCATGGCTCCCACGTTAGACTGAGACAGTACGCTCTCAGGGTAGTTGCATGGTCCCTCAGTATGGGCCCTTAAAAAGGGTCCCCCTTATGCACCCCTTATATACCCTCTACAAATTCAGGGCCCAGACTTCAGAACCCTAAACCCTAAACCCTAAACCCCAAACCCTAAACCCTAAACCCTAAACCCTAAACCCTAAACCCTAAACCCTAAACCCTAAACCCTAAACCCTAAACCCTAAACCCTAAACCTAAACCCTTTAAGGGAGGTTAGGGACCATAGTACGGGCCCATGAAACTACCCTCAGATACACAATAAGGCCATGCCTTGGCCCTTTGCACCCTGCACCCCAATGGGTTTAGGGTTTAGGGTTTAGGGTTTAGGGTATAGGGTTTAGGGTTTAGGGTTTAGGGTTTAGGGTTCAGGGTTTAGGGCAACACGGCAGCGGGACTTCCATCCCAACTTCTTGCAGAATCCTTTGTCTGCGCGGGATTTAGGTGAGAACAGCAATCAGGTCTGGAGGTGTAGGGTTGAAGGGTTTAGGGTTTAGGGTTTAGGGCTTAGGGCTGAGGGATTCGGGTTTAGGGTGTAGGGTTTAGGGTTTAATTAGGGTTTAGGGTTTAGGGCTTAGGGTTTTGAGCTGCACTTTTGACCCTACGAACCCTCAACCCTTAACCCTGGCACTGGAGTGAACCCCCAGACTCAACCGCCTGTACATTGTACATGTTGATCGCCGCATTGGCAGACCGGTTGCACCTCACGATCGCCTTCAAGGCAGCCAGCGACATAATGCAGGTCGAGATCACGACTAAGTGGCAGATTCAACACCCAACCCTCAACCCTTAACCCCAAACCCCAAACCCTACACCCTACACCCAAAACCCAAAACCGAACACGTCAAGGCGGCCCAGGTCCTAATCCCCGGGTTTAGGGTTTAGGGTTTAGGGTTCAGGGTTGAAGGAATCAGGTACCAGTATGTGCCTGCAGGCATACACTGTGACGATACCTGGGCCGTGCAGGGTTGAGGGCCTTGAGCCGTAAGCCCTAAACCCATGAAACCTCAAGGGTTTATGATTGAGTGCTCGAGGCTTAAGGCAGCAATAAATCTTAAACAACCTTCGACGCATGCCTAGGCCCCCAAAGCCAAAGCAAACCGGGGGACTGGGTCTAGGGTTTAGGGTACAGGGTTCTGGTAGAGGGTGGTTTCCAGGTTCTTGTACTCTGGGGTCGTCGGTGGTTGAGAACTTTGGGTTTAGGATTCAATTCCAGCGGGCCTTTGGGACGTCTGGGGACTGGTTACCGACGTGGATGCGGCAGTGGTGATGTGGAGTAATTAGAATAACCAACTAGTCTTACTAACACCAAGAATCATCACGAACAACAAAGATGGCGACATACAAATAAGGGCCATAAAGCTATGATCTTTCTTGGATCTTGGTTCAGGATGTTGGTTCTTTTCTATAGAACTTAAGGGTTTAGGGTTTAGGATTTAGGGTTTAGGGTTTGGGGGGTGCGACTTAATCCCCCCCCCTCCAACTCAAACCCTTCACCAAGCCGTATTTCATGGTGGCATCTCGGGGGTGGAGATGCAGAGTCGGGGATAGCCTAAACCCTGCAAACCCTAAACCCTAAACCCTAAACCCTCTAGGAAGGCGCGGTTCAACTCTGCAGGCTTGAACGTCCCGGTCGACAAAAACCGAAGCCCTGCCTTGGGGACGAAATGAACCCTAAAAGGGTTTCTGGTTCATATACCTTAATAGGAATTATAGTAGTATAAGGTCCTTAATAGGAATTATAGTAGTATAAGGTCCTTAATAGGAATTATAGTAGTATAAGGTATAGGGCCCCAATTTTAAGGTTCATTTGGTCCCCAAGGTGAGCCCTTGTCCCGACAGCGTTTAGGGCTTGATAGGGTTTGCGGTTTAGGGGGACGGTTTAGGATCTACTAGAGTTTAGGATTTTAGGGTTTTAGGGTTTTAGGGTTTAGGGTTTAGGGTTTAGGGTTTAGGGTTTAGGGTTTAGGGTTTAGGGTTTAGGGTCAGAGTTTAGGGAATCCAGGGGGCCGGGTCTGTTCTAAGGGGGCTGCTGGCGTCCTTTCAGGCAAGTGGCAGTCCACTGCGCCGTTCCCGAGGCGCGTGCAGCAGAGGCCTTAGCCAGTCAGAGGGCTTCTAGGGCTTCGGGGTTTAGGGTTTAGGGTTTAGGGTTCAGGGTTTGGGGTTTAGGCTTAGGGTCTAGGGCCGAAAGGGTTTAGGGTTTAGGGTTTAGGGTTTAGGGTTTAGGGCCTCGGGTTTAGGCTTAGGCGATGCGTTCGGGGTAAGGGCTTAGCTTTATTGGGGCTCAAGGACCTCAATCCGCAGAGCCCTCGCACCCAAAACCCTGAACCCTCAACCCTCAAATGCCAGTTACGCTGGTTACCTTGGACCACACAGTGGGGTTCCTTAAACCCTAGACCCGAAACCGTAAACTCTAAACCCTAAACCCTAGACAGAGGGCTAAACCCTAAACCCCAAACCCCAAAGTGCGGAACCCTTGAACCCTGAAGTGCTACAAGAAGCGAACCTTGATCCCCGAAGCCAAGAGGTTTTGAAGAATGTAAACGACACCCACCTTAACTACGTGCTCCGAACCCGAAGGCGGCACAAATATGCCTTGTACACGAGCTATGTGGGCCTTGCTTTGAGTTGGGGTAGGGGGGGGGGGGGTGGGTCTTTGTACGGCTTGGGGTTTGGGGTTTGGGGTTTCGGGTTTAGGTTTTTGAGGTTTAGGTTTGGGGTTTGGGGTTTTGGGGGTTTCTGGGCTTAAGGTTGGGGCTCGGGGTTTTGGGGTCTAGGGGCGGGGTGAGCCCTAAACCTTACGAAAGCAAGAGGAAACCCGAAACCCGAAACCCTAAACCCTGATCAGCGTGCGGCTGTCAGTCTGCGTATCCCAGAAGGCAGTTGCCGCCTGGCTCCGAAGGGCAGTGTTTATTTGGAGGTTAGGTTACTCGATTTAGGGTTTAGGGCTTTAGGGTTTAGGGGTACTTAAAAGTAGGTTGAGAAGTGCACGAAACAAGGTTCTAGCCAGAGTTCGTCTACCACCAAGCTCGCAAGCGCATGTATGAAGAATCACACATTCTTGCACACGCAGGGCTCAGACGGCTTGATGCCTCTGAACCCGACACCTAAATCGGCCTCAGCTAGAACCCACAAGGGAGCGCCAAGGCAGGGAACATCCGAAAACAGAAAGGGCTTTGCAACCCTAAACCCTAAACCCTAAACCCTAAACCCTAAACCCTAAACCCAACAATTCTGAACTGAAGGTCTGACTTTTTTGCATTTCGCGCTGCACTTCCTCGTATAAAGCTGGTTACCCTGGAAACAGTGCGGTCCACCTCCTAGGCCATCACTGGTTGAGGGTTTAGGTTTTAGGGTCTAGGGTCTAGGGTTTAGGGCTTAGGGTCACAAATAGAGTGGAGTGAATTGTCAACGAGACTTGCGGGGTTTCGGCCTGTATTTCGTGTTTCTACACCAAGCTCGCAAACGCATGTATGAAGAATCACACATTCTTGCACACACAGGGCTCAGACGGCTTGATGCCTCTGAACCCGACACCTAAATCCGCCGCAGCTAGAACCCACAAAGAAGCGCAAAGGCTGGGAACATCCGAAAACAGAAAGGGCTTTGCAACCCTAAACCCTAAACCCTAAACCCTAAACCCTAAAGGGCGCACAGGGTTAAAAGTTTAAAGTTTAAAGTCTAGGGGTGAAGGATCCGGCCCTGTTCTGAGTTCGACCATCGAAGGGAGCCGCACTGTATTGCTGAAGGCCGGATCGGGGGAGTCCAGGTTAACGAGTCCGGTTTAGGGCTTAATTAGGGTTTAGGGCTTATTTAGGGTTTTGGGTTTAGGGTTTAGGGTTTAGGGTTTAGGGTTTAGGGTTCAGGGTTTTAGTAGGGAAACTTTTGGTAGTGGGTATCTTCTATCCCGCTCCCGCATAGAACCCTTTTAAGGAATTGTGTAGGGAAACCTGATCACTTGCCCTAAGCCCTAAACCTTAGACTCTAGACCCTAAACCCGCTAAGAGCCGTAGGGTGTTGAGCTGATTTCCCGGCTGCTTAGCTTAAAAAACCCTAAACCCTAAACCCTAAACCCTAAACCCTAAACCCTAAACCCTAAACCCTGTTGCACAAAAATGGAAGTGGCCGAAAGGTATTACCTAGCAGTGATTCGCCGCCGTGTTGGGCATGCGACCACGTAGAGGTCACCAACTTAAGGGTTTAGGGTTTAGGGTTTAGGGTTAAGGGTGTAGGCTATTCTGCCTACTTTCTAAACCCTAAACGCCCTAAACCCGACCCCAAAGCCTAAGCCCCTCAATCTCTCATGTCGCGTCAGTCTTCCGGACGCTTCTTGTCATCCGCATTGGGCCGGGCGCCCTGGCGTCCGTCCCTGGCACAGACCATCTGGCAGGATTTAGGGTTTAGGGTTCAGAAACCAACAAAAAATCCCATAAAGCCCTAAACCTAAGGTTTAGGGTTTAGGAGGGTAACTGCCCAGACCCCTGGAAGGATTCCAACGTGGGGAGGGGGGGGGTCGGCGGGGCTTCCGGGTCTACTCGTTCCCTAGGCTGCCACCCTGAAGCCACCCTAAAACCCTAAAGTCTAAACTCTAAACTCTAAACTCCAAACCCTAAACCCTAAACCCTAAACCCACCGTAAAACCCCCCAAAAAGCACACGCAGGGAAGCCCTAAACCCTAAACCCACCGTAAAACCCCCCAAAAAAACACACACAGGGAAGCCCAAAACCCTCAAGGGCGGATGTCGCGATCCGGGGCTGGGAAAGACTGTGGGATGAAGTGCAACCCGAAACCCCGAACCCCTACTTAAGCCCTAAACCCTAAACCCTAAACCCTAAACCCCTGAAGCCTAAAACCCTGAACCCGAACCCGAAAAAGTCTTCTAGGGCTTCTGACACCTGGATGGATCCAAGCGAGCTGAACAGCCAAGCCGCTTGTGTTGCCATCGCCGCTCCCTTGACAAGGAATCCACCAGTTCAGGGCTTTAGGGGTTTAGGGTTAGGGGCTATATATGGGGGTTAGGGGTTAGGGTTTAGGGTCAGGGTTCAGCTAGGGTTAGGGTGTAGTGTTTAGCGTTCAGGGTTTAGAGTATAGGGTTTGAAGGTTTAGGACTACTTTAGGGAATTAAGTATTAAGGTTTATAGGGCTTCAGGGTTTTGGGGTTTTAGGGCAAAGGGCTTAGGGTTGTAGGTTGCCTTTGAACTTATATGGGGATATAAAGACTCTTGCTACTGGTACCTACCACCTAGACCCCTGGGAGAACCCAAAAAGTAGAACGCCAAAATCGACCCTATCCTGCTATTGGGCCAGTTTTTTGCACTTACGGGGATCTACTTCTTGGATCATTCCAGTGGTCTGGGCAGTTACCCTAAACCCTAAACCCTGAACTCTAAAACCAAAACCCCACTCCATCAGGCATCGTGGGTCTGGGTAGTCGCCCATGACATGCGAAATCTCGAGAAGGCGGAGACATCTCTGCTAGAAAACAACCCACCCCTAAAACCTCATGACTCATTGGGTTAAGGGTTTGGGGCTGACGTTGCTTTGTCGTGGGTCTGGGCACAAAACAGTCTAGGTGGTGTGGGTTCTCAAGGTAGAGGGTTGGGGATCTTATGGTTTCGTCCGGGGCTTCGGGGTTCAGGGCGTAGCCCGCCAGCCGACGTTAGGGTTTAGGGTTTAGGGTTTAGGGTTTAGGGTTTAGGGTTTAGGGTTTAGGGTTTAGGGTTTAGGGTTTAGGGTTTGGACCCCTCGGGGTTTTTTGGCTGTGGGCCCCAAAACCCTGACCAAGTCCCAAATCCCTCGAAGCCCGAGTGCCGAAATCCGAAGAAAGGAGTTGGTGGCCGGGATGTGGGGGCGCGAGCGCGAAGAGACGGCTGTTTTGGGGTTTAGGGTTTAGGGTTTAGGGTTTAGGGTTTAGGGTTTAGGGTTTAGGGCTGCATTGTTTTTTTTTTTGGGGGGGGTTGTGATTTTCGGAGGTTCCAAACACAGCTTGCTGGATTAAGGGTTTAGGGTTTGGGGTTTGGGGTTTAGGGTTTTAGTGTCAATCTCAGACTGTAGCTAGGGTCGACTGGATGACTTGGCAAGCAGCTATGTGCTGTCTGGACAAGCCCTAAACAGTTTGGGGTTTAGGGTCTAGGGTTCAGGGCTGAGTGAGGGTTTCGGGGTTGCAGTTCCTAGTCCTGCGGTAGAACCACTGCCACCAACCGCCAGACCATGACGACTGTTGTTTACTGCAACTGCTACCTCTTCCACTGCCACCAGCCTATCCCTAAACCCTAAACCCTAAACCCTAAACCCTAAACCCTAAACCCTGAACCCTAAACCCAATGATGCTGAAGAAAGCGCCTCTCCATGATCTCAACACCTCGGTCGCGCAACTGATCCCGGATCCTGTCTGCCTGGCAAGGGCCCAGTGGAAGTGGCTTAAGAGTTTAGGGCTTAGGGTTTAGGGTTTAGGGGTTTAGGGTTTAGGGTTTAGGGTTTAGGGTTTAGGGTTTAGGGTTTAGGGTTTAGGGTTTGGCTGCCCAGTAATCTAGGCTTAAAAAGGGTGCCCTTTTTTGCTTAAAGGGGCTTATAAGGGAACCTAAACCCTTAAAAAAGGGAATAAGGGTACTACTGGGCATCCTAGGTTTCACTTGCAAAGCAACAGAGGAAGAACAACAAAAGAAAGACTTACCCAAAATCCCTGAACCCCAAACACCTAAACCCCCTAAACCCAAACTTTCTAGGCTTGAAGCTTCTTGGGGCAAACCCTAAACCCAAACCCTTAACCCCTAAACCTTAAACCCTGAATCCCGAAACCCTGCAGACCAGCATGGCCTGGGAGGATTGCTGAGTTCAGAGTTCAGGAAATCCAAAACCCTAAGCCCTACACCCTCAATCCTCAACCCAAACCCTGCACGCCCCCACCCACCAGATTTTAGGGTTTAGGGTTTAGGATTTAGGGTTTAGGGTTTAGGGTTAGGTCCTACTCAGAACTAGGAAGCTCGAAGTTCTTGGGGTTAGGGATACTCTCAAAGGCCTAGGAACCGAAACTGTTCAGAGTGGTTTAGGGTTTAGGGTTTAGGGTTTAGGGTCACTAGTGACGGCCTTACCTCCCATCAACCCTAAACAGCCCTAAACTCGAAATACCTCCTTGCAGGTTTCTATGGGTACCTAGAAGTGGGGTTATATGTACGCACCCAGCAAGAGGTGGTAACCATAGCTACCCTCCTTATCACTCTACTTTTCAGTACCCATGAACCTCCGAGCAACCCTAAAAAACCCTAAACCCAAAACCCAAAACCCTACACCCTAAACCCTAGGGGGTGTAGGGTGAACCTCTAAAAGCCCTCAATCCAGAGAGCTGAAGACGAACCGAGGTCGCCTCCCCAAAATCCCGGGTCATCCGTGCTTTCTCGCCTGCATGGGACCACAGCTCGAGTTTTGCCCTTCATAACCCTAAACCCTACACCCTACACCCTCCTAAACCCTAAACCCTAAACCCTAAACACTAAACCCTAAACCCTAAACCCTAAGTCCTAGACCCGAAACCTTGGGGTTCAGGGCTCGTGGGTAGTTAGAACGGTGGTTGGGGCATGTAGCGTTTAGGGTTAGGGTTTAGGGTTTAGGGTTTAGGGTTTAGGGTTTTGGGGTTTTAGGGTTTAGGGTTTAGGGTTTAGGGTTTAGGGTTTAGGGTTTAGGGTTTAGGGTTTAAGGTTTAGGGTTTAGGAATTAGGAAAAAGGGCTCAGGGTTTAGGGTGGGGGGTTAGGCCAGCTCTACCTGTGCTTTCAAGTAGGGGAACTGTACTTACGGCTTTTCAGGGCCTCTGGCTTCTATAGGGTTTACTCCATGGTTTTGAGAAGTGAAGGTGGCGCCAAACAAAGGGACATCTGTGGATGGATGAAGGGATGGAGAGATGGATGGAGATCACAAAACCCTAAACCCTAAACCCTAAACCCTAAACCCTAAACCCTAAACCCTAAACCCTAAACCCTAAACGCAAGGGGGGCCCTTGCAGGTGTTTAGATTTCCGGGTATTTAGCACTCCGGCAGCTCTACTCCTATAGGCTGTTGCGGGGCAAGTTTCAAACTCTAGGGCGCTCAGGCCGCGGAAATATCCCAAAGGCCCCAGGGTTTAGGGTTTGGGGTTTAGGGTTTAGGGTTTAGGGTTTCCCAACCTCAATCCGAAACCCTGCAAGCCCTCAACCTTCAAACCTAACCCTAGGGCTCCAAGTACACAAATAACACCTACATTGGGGTCTAGAGTCTGCAAAGGATGCCGACTTTGGGCTGTTTGGAGCCTTAGGGTAAAGTATCATCCCGAAAAGGCTCGAGACCCTCAACCCTAAGCCCTAAAACCCTGAAACTCAAGACCCCTAAAGCCCTGAATTCATGGCTCCCTGCGCACCAAAAACCCCAAACCTAAACCCTAAACCCTAAACCTTAAACCTACACCCTAATCCCCAAACCCTAACCCTAGTCCGTGGAACCCGCGCACCGCATGTCTTGCTGCAGTCGAGGCACGGTCTACGAGCCTTAAGAACCGGGCAAGCACTCCGGATGTGGTTTAGGGTTTAGGGTTTAGGGTTTACAGGGTTTAGGGTTTAGGGTTTACAGGGTTTAGGGTTTAGGGCTTTAAGGATAAGGGTTACAGGGTTTAGAGTTGTAGGGTCTTATATGGCTTTAGGGTTTATAGGTCGTTTCGGGCTTTACAGGGTTACAGGGTTTAGCGGGTTTTGCAGGGTTTGTAGGCTTTATATGGTTTTTGGGGTTTATAGGGCTTGCAGGGTTTATAGGGCTTTGTTGCTTTCAAAGGGTTTATAGGGCTTCATAGGGTAGGCTTATAGGGTTTCAGGGTTTTATCGGGTTGAAAGGGTTTTTCAGGTTTGAGAGGGATTAGGGTGTAGAAACTGCAAGAATTGGTGAGGCAGATCTAGATCTAGCCTGCTCCCATCGGTAGTCGGCGAGGAAGTCGACGGTGCGGGTGCCTGTTGATCGACTCCTTGAAGGCCTTGCGCAGCATAGATCCCAATGCCATCCGCTCTAGATCCATCCGGTCGCGCTCTGGCCTTGGGACGTAGTTGCACAGAGGGAAGGTTCAGATTGTCACGGAGTTCTGCCAATCTGCTCGGAAGGTCGTCCATGAGGATCCGTCACTGGTGGCGATGCGGGTTCCATGGGGCTTATAGGGTCTTGGGTTTAGGGGGTATATAGGGTTCTCTTTGTGCCAAACCCGACGCCCCAAACCCGAAATCCAAAACCATAAAGTGCCCAAGCTCCTTCTTGGTAGCCCAAGAAGCCATATTGCAAAAGGGTACCCTTTTTAATGTTTGTTGCTTGTAAAAGGGAGCCCACAACCCAATACCCAAAAAGGGCAAGACGGCACCACTCAGCTACCAAGCCTTAAAAACTACGAACCCCATAAGCCCGAAACCTTCCAGCCCATAAAACCCCTGAAGGCTAAAACCTCGACCCTGGACGCCATCCGACCTAGGCCATTAAACCCTTATGAACCCTAAACTCTAAACCCCAAAACCAAACCCTAGCCCCTAAACCCTAAACCCTAAACCCGAAACCCTAAACCCTAAACCCGAAACCGTAAACCCTAGCCAGCTGAGGCACATGTTGAAGATCCAGTTGTTGGAAGGCGAGCCATCACCTTGGCAGAAGGTCTGGGGCTAGGGTTTAGGGTTTAGGGTTTAGGGTCTAGGGTCTAGGCTTTAACCGACAATCCTGCGAGCAGGTGCGGCAGCGTTTCGTTCCCCCCAACCCCCCCCCCCCAAAAAAAAAAACCCCAAAACCCGCTAAACCCCAAAACCTCCAAGTCCCCAAACCCTAAACCCCCTAAACCCTAAACCCTAAACCCGAAACCCTTAACCCTAAACCCTAAACCCTAAACCCTAAAACCCCCAAATCCCAGGGCAGCTACGGGAGGGGCTGCGCGGGCCCTCCGTCGGAATGTAGCCGCCAGCACCACCTCCAGCAGTAGGGTGTAGGGCGTAGGGCGTAGGGCGTAGGGCGTCGGGCGTCGGGCGTAGGGCGTAGGGCGTAGGGCGTAGGGCGTAGGGCGTAGGGCGTAGGGTTTAGGGTTTAGGGTTTAGGGTTTAGGGTTTAGGGTTTATAAGGTTTATAAGGTTTTGGGTTGAGGAGAAGTAGCGGTCTTGGGAGAAAATGTCTGATGCCCTAAGATTTATTTGGGGGTTGCCACCTAAACCAGTAAGCCCTAAACCTGAAACCCGTAAACCCCTGAACACTAAGCCCCCAGACCCTAATCCAAGCATCAGTTTAATTTTATAAATCCTCCACATTTAAGGATGTTTTTCGTCGAGAAGCCCGCCGGGAGACTACTTTCCACTAGGGTGGTTTTCGTATGGGGGAAGAGAAGCCCGCCGGGAGACTACTTTCCATTAGGGTGGTTTTCGTATGGGGGAACACCACCACATTTAAAGACAAAACTCGGGGGGGGGGGGGGGGGATTCCAAAATCTGTCGGCAGGCTTCTTGTTTGCTTGCTGGAGCTGCGAAGCTACAGCACCTCAGGAATCTGCAGCCTATTGTTTTCACTAGAGAATCATTACATTGCCATGGTCTTGTTATTGCAGCGCCCTGCCTTTCTTATTCTGGCGGGGGGGGGGGCCCCCCCGCCCCATAAACCCCTCGACCCTTTCGCTGAAGGAAGCGTCCTTGGGAGAACCGCCCCGTAATTGTAGGATTCGTGCCCCCCTTGGGGACGAAATGAACCCTAAAAGGGTTTCTGGTTCATGTACCTTAATAGGAACTATAGTTGTATAAGGTGTAGGACCCCAATTTTAAGGTTCATTTGGTCCCCAAGGCCAGGAACGTGAGCAGGACAAGGAAGATGACGTCCTTCCCGCTGCTGCCACAGCCAACCCACAGCAGCTCGCAGATCCCGGGCATACCCAGCCACGGCCCCGGGGGTCTTGAGGCGCAGCAGGTAGTTTGGGGTTTAGGGTTTAGGGTTGAGGGTTTAGGGTTTAGGGTTTAGGGTTTAGGGCTCCCAGGAACCGTACTTCCGGAACAACTGCATGCAGCAGCTGTGCTCTCAGAGCTGCTCCAGGTCCCGAAGCACCCCCTTGCAGAGTTGGGAGAAAGGTACCTTAGGAAAGCCCTTCGAAGGGGTTTAGGGTTTAGGGTTTAGGGTTTAGGGTGTAGGGTTTAGGGTTTAGGGTTGCGTGAGAGACCTCATCCCCTAATCCCTACTCAGAACTTCACCCCTGAACTCTGAACCCTCAGCTGCTTAGTCCCACATCCCGTCTACGTCCCGTTCATCTTCGGGTAGTTACACCCTAAACCCTAAACCCTAAACCCTAAACCCTAAACCCTAAACCCTAAACCCTAAACCCACGGTCCCTTAAAGCGGTCCCTTACCTCCTTTAAAGGGTTCTGACGTATGGGCCCTTGGTGTTTATGGGGTATATATAAGGGGCCTAGTCAGGGCCCAAATTTCGTAACTGCCCTAAACCCTAAACCCTAAACCCTAAACCCTAAACCCTACACCCTAAACCCTAAACCCTACACCCTAAACCCGAAACCCTAAACCCTAAACCCGAAACACAACACCCTACACCCTAAACCCTAAACCCTAAGTGTTGCCAAACCTCGAACGCAAGAAGCGCCTCTGCGTTGGCTGAAGTCGCCACCACGGCGGCCGCCCCCTCCGCGACCCCGGTCCTGTCTTGGGCGTTTAGGGTTTAGGGTTTGGGGTTTGGGGTTTGGGGTTTGGGGTTTGGGGTTTGGGGTCCGCCGACCCTGGCGGCGTGTTGGATGGTTTTGGTGGAGGTAACCCCAAAAAACCTCAAAAGGCGGGATGGGGGACGGGGGGGGAGGGGGGGGGGGGGGGGGGGTCGGTGCACAACTTTTTCATGGAGGACGGCGCCAGGGCTTTAGGGTTTGGAGCTTGGGGCTTTGGGCAGGTTTGGGGGTTAGTGGCTTACAGGTTTCAAGACATTGGAAATTGGGGGGCCCAGAGGCCTGTGAGTTCAGAGTTTAGGGAAATATGGGACAGAGGGTTTGGGTTTACTGTAGGGTATCCTAAGGATAGAGGGTATTTGGGAAATTCAGGGAACATGCAATTAGCGCCTCTTAGAACAACTCTAAACCCCAAAAGCCCAAAAGTTCGAACCCTAAACCCCAAACCCTAAACCCTAAACCCTAAACCCTAAACCCTAAACCCTAAACCCTAAACCCTAAACCCTAAACCCTAAACGCTACTAAACCCAAAACCCTAAACCCTAAACCCTAAGTAAACCCCGGCTCGGCATGTTCCCCCTGATGCTAACAGTTCTTCATAGGCCCTATTATAACCCCTACTGGGGAATGTTTAGGGTTTAGGGTTTAGGGTTTCGGGTTTCGGGTTTCGGGTTTCGGGTTTAGGGTTTAGGGTTTAGGGTCCTTGTCGCGTCGACGGCCGCGGGAGCGTGAGCGAGACTCGCTGTAGCTGTAATAGCCTCGCCACGAGGCCCGCACCCCACAGCCCTGAAGTGAAGGGGGTCTAGGGTTTTAGGGCTTAGGGTTTGGGGGCTTTGGGGTTTTGGGGGGTTTAGGGTTTTAGGAGTTTATAGTTTGTAGATACTCCAGAGTTTAGACTTCTTCGAGGCTTTCGCCCTGCATTCCGACATGCTCTTAGGAGGACTTCGAACTGGACCCCTACATATCGTGGCTGCTTTGGGTCTACTTGAATCTACTTGGCGCAAGTGCCTCTGCAGATAGTAGTGGCGAACCCCTACCCCCTTCCCCCCTCCTCCTTTGTACAGGAGTATTGTGGTACATATCTCTTGAACCCGTCCTTGAGAACCCAAAAATCCCTGCACCCCCCCCCCCCCCCGCCCTCCCCCTCCCCCTCAAAGAAAAACCAGACCCTAAGCCCTAAGCCGTAAACCCTAAGCCCTAAGCCCTAAACCCTAAACAAGAACCCGAACTCAAAAACAACATGTCTCTGAGGCCCACGCTGTAGTCCGAGTAGTAGGAGTCCTTCTCGGTTTGGTGGGGTTTGCGTAGGGTTTAGGGTTGAGCCCAAGAAATTTCCCAAACAGAGTGTTCCAACGCACACTTAGTAGTTCATAAGCCCCCCAAAAAGTGTACACTTTCAGGTCTATAGGGGACTATAGTATCCCAAAAAGTGTAGTGTACTCACTCAGCTACTAAGCACAGAGCAAGAGAGGCTTCTTGGAGGCTTCTTAAACTGCGCTGGCAGAATGTCTAGGGAAAACCTGATTCGCAGCCCTTTCTGGGCCCTAAGCCTCAACAAGCCAGCAACCGATTAATTTAGGGGCCTGAATAACTAGAATAGGGTTTAGAGGTCGTAGATTTGTTTATACACGGACCATAAGGGAATATTCCTGAAAAATGATTTCCGACCCCTATATTTGAGTTGGTGTGAGGGCCGCCCAACACAGGGTTCTGTTCCCCACAGACTAAAACCTCCAAGTCCAGTAGCCAAAACCCGAACGCGACCGGAAGCCCCAAACCATGTACTATACGCCCCCAAGAAGCCCTCAGTCAATAAAACCACAAAACCCTGAACCCTAAACCCCTCTGACTCTGCAGGAACAGGAGTTTGCTGAGCATGTTGAACCATTCCAAAGTCATGCAGCGCACCGGCCGCGGCAGGTGCCCGTCATAGAAGGACCAAATCCTTTCGACGGATACTGTGCCCGACTGCTGAGCGATGCCCGCTCGGCGCATCGCGCGGCTAGCTTTCTTCCAACGGAATAGTCCAAGAAGACGCATCCGGCGACAAAGTCGGCGATAGTGGTCGCTCACTTTCTTGTTCCAGGCGCTTCGCAGGCCTCCAGCAAGCTGTGTCTGCTGCATATCATCTTCATAGTTGCTGCGAGGACGGGCACGAGAAGTTTTCTTCCCAGGTGTGGGCACACTGTTGGGGAAATTTCTCGGCTAGGTTGAGAAGGACCACCCCAAAAAGGGACAACGGGCCCATGGGAAGATCTTCCCGAACAGCCCAAATCCTTGCTTCAAGAACACCCAAGCCTACCTTCTTTGCAGGCTCTCATGATGAAACCCTAAACCCTAAACCCTAAACCCTAAACCCTAAACCCTAAACCCTAAACCCTAAACCCTAAACCCTAAACCCTAAACCCTAAAGCAACCTACAAAGAAGTAGGTTGGGGGTTCTTGGGGCGAACTTTATATTAAAGCCCCTCAGTCTTGGCAGCCCAGCAGCCCTATTAAATCGAGGGCACCCCTTCTTGGGGTTGGTTACTTTATCAGGGAACACTCAACCCTAAACCCTAAACCCTAAACCCTAAACCCCAAACCCTGAACCCTAAACCCTAAACCCTAAACCCTAAACCCTAAACCCTAAACCCTAAACCCTAAAGGCCTGGGCTACCCCGAGGTAAATCTCAGCCCAGGCGCCGAACTCCTCCTCCGACGACCCCGTCCGTGCCGGCCCTGGACGTCAGGGGCTTGGAGCGGTTTTAGTTTAAACGGTTTGGGTTTAGGGTTTAGGGTTTAGGGTTTAGGGTTTAGGGTTTAGGGTTTATAGGGTTTAGGGTTTAGGGTTTAGGGTTCGGGTTTAGCACTGTGAGGAACGGTGTGTTTGTCCCCTCCCCCCCCCCCCCCCCCCGCGGGACAAGATGAACGAGGAGGACTCGCATCTTTCGGAGTTTGCGCTTACTAGGGTTTAGGGTTTAGGGTTTAGGGTTTGGGGTTTGAGGCCGTATACATCCCTGAATTCAATTGCTACTTGTAGTGCACTAAGGGATCTTCTAGCAAAGATAGAGGTTGAGGTCGAAACGCTCGCGAAGTGAAGAGCACTCTTGAGCAAGGATAGGGAAGACTGTAACTCCGGCATTGCTTCGATGGCACTCCTTGATTGGGGAACCCTTCTGTATGCCATATATCCCCTATAAAACCCAAGGGCCCATACTTCAGAACCCGTAAAAGAAGGTAGGGGGCCATGTTAAGGGACCAGAGTAACTACCCTATTAGAAACTAGACCCAAGAAAACCTAGGAGAAAAATGTACCTTTTTTGCTTTCAAGGGGCTTATGAGGGAACCCCAAACCCCCCAAAAAAGAGAATACACCCCAAGCGCTCAACCCAAGAACCCAAGGACACCCCAAACCCCAAACCCCAAACCCTAAACCCTAAACCCTAAACCCTAAACCCTAAACCCCAAACCCGAAACCATAAACCCTAAACCCTAAACCCTACTGTAAATCTTTAAACCTAAACCCGAAACGTTCGAACCCTAAAGCGAAAGCCCCGACTTTGGCCCACAGGGTAGCTCTCGGCCTTCTTCTTTTCTTTGCTCCTATCCTGTGGCTGGGCGGCGGGTTGTTCACTTACTCTTCGGATTTCTAAGTTTTTGAGTTTGTTTTTGCCCCTAAACCCTAAACCCTAAACCCTAAACCCTAAACCCTAAACCCTAAACCCTAAGCCCTAAGCCCTAAACCCTAAACCCTGAACCCTAATCAAACCCTAAACACTAAACCCTACACCCATTACTTCCGACTCCAGGTTTGGATCCTGGGGCTGTTGCTTTGGGGCCGGGTTCAGGATGTGACTTAGGGTTTAGGGTTTAGGGTTTAGGGTTTAGGGTTTAGGGTTTAGGGTTTAGGGTTTAGGGTTTAGGGTTCCTGAAGCCCGAAACCCCAAAAAATGCCTAGGCTCCGGACAAACATGGGCTTGCAGGGGGGGTTGAGGAAAAGGATTTAGGGATTGGAGTTGAGGTTTCATAGGGCTCGCTGGGGAGAGGTGTTGCGATGACGTCTGATTTGGCCAAGGAGTTTTAGGGGTTCAGGGGTTCAGGTCTTGGCTTTAGGGGTTAGGGGTTAGGGTTTAATTTTTAGGGTTTAGGGTTCAGGGTTCAGGATTTAGGGTTGTTCAGGGCTTTGCTCGGTGTTTTGGGTCTTGTTTTCGTGCATGTCATGGCCTTCTTCGTCTTCCGCTCAGTTCTTCGTCGCTCGCGGCCCATCGCGCGCACTTCCGGAGTTGCGGCTGCCTGCCGGAGGAACTCAACGCCGACTGGCGCTGAATACCTGAACCCTATATACATATATATATATATATCTATCTATGTCTATATCTATATCTATATCTATATCTATATCTATATCTATATCGATATCGGTATAGTACATACACACACACAATGCATATCTACACATACACTCTATATATAGATATATAGGATGCATGATGCATCTTTCTCCCCAATATAGGGGAGGGGGGGGGGGTAGGGGGTAGCGGGCCTCGGGATCCGAAAATACACCCTTGCACGCCAAGGCCCTCTCTAACCTCGACCGCTTTCTTGAGGGCAGCATATGTAATAGCAAACAATGCAGTCATGATACCCTCGTGATTGAGGTTTAGGGCTTAGGGCTTAGGGCTTAGGGTTTAGGGTTTAGGGTTTAGGGCTTAGGGCTTAGGGTTTAGGGTTCCCCTAAACTCTAAACCCTGCCCGGAACGTCGCCCCCAGCGCCTCGAGGATAGACCGCTGGCGCACGGGAGATCAGCGAGATGCAGGAGCTACACGCCCGAAAGCTGCAGATGCGCTGGCAAACCCTAACATCGAACCCTAAATCTAGCGGAGTATGAAGGCACACAGCCCTAAAATCCACTAACCCTAAACCCTAAACCCTGAAATCCCTTGCAGGGGGCTTCTCGGGTGCCTTCACCGGGGTTTGGAGTCCACCCTTTTGTCAGTCCGGCTGAACACTGCATCAAGACCCAAACGATGTACCTTGATCCCATCCCGGATCGTAACCCCTTAAAACGCTTTAAGGAGTTCGTGGGCGCTTGTTGTGGTCAATGCGGGTGTAGAGCTTATGGGTTCTAGTCTAGAAGCAATGACGATGATGTCCTCTCGGCTGATGTGCCCACTCCTACGCCCTAACCCCTAGCCCCTAACCCCTAAACCCTAAACCCTGAACCCTAAACCCACCAATCCCTACTTGGGCCGCAGACTCATCGCGGGAAGCCGGCGCAAGTCGATGTCCACAGCAAGTGCAAAGATTTTGCATAGGTAAGGGCGCTCGGGGTTTAGGGTTTAGGGTTTAGGGTGTAGGGTTACGGTTGAGAGTGAATGTTTAGGTTGAGGGGGAATGCTTAGGATTTAGCATCATTACCATCAGCACATCCCCCGCCGCATCCCGCCGCCAGCATGGTCCTCGTTTTCGTGTTCGCCGCCCTCCTCCTCCTCCTCATCTTCCTCCTCCTCCTCCTCCTCCTGCCCTTCTTCCGCTGACCGTTAAAACCATGGGACAGCATCGCTGGGATCGCCGTCCCATGACCCTCAGCACCATCACAACCAAGCTTGGCGCATTTTCAAATCTCTTTGCTTGACATCGAGTAGTCTGGACATTCACACTCGCAAATGAAAACAGGTTCCACTCCACCATTGTGGCCCTGCTGATCATTCTGCTACCTGCTGATTATTTGTCTTTCAAATCCTTTTCTTGCTGCTTGCGAGCCGTGCGGCAGTATCCGATGCAACCGACGCGCTTCAAGCATGCAGACGTGCACGGAGGATCTTCAGCAGTCACATCGTACCAACGCACCTCTGCTTGACCAGCGCACTTTCCAGAACACCCTTGCCAACCGGGGTTCATCTGTGTTTTGAACCAGACATTGAACTCTCCATCTTTCTTTTGCAGCCTTTCCACCCGTTCCGTGGTCATGTGGAAGGATCCCCCTCTGTGTGAGCGCACAACGTACAAGAGTGCTCGCTTGTAGTACCAGATGCCAAGAGCCTCTTGCCGGGTCTTCAGAAGCAGCTCGTTTGTCGGTGTCACAGCTTCATACGTATTTGCCGACAACTCTGGTAAGAACTTGTTGTTTGATGCTTGCAGCGCCACGTGGGGATGGCGATAATGTATCGTTGGCTCACCTGTTTCGTCCAGTAGGCTGACAGACTTCTCCAAGTGGGCGTCTTCGGCCAAGAAAGTGGGTAAGTCAGCGGCAGATGCACCAATGTCCTCAACGATTATGCAAGCATCATCAAATGAAACCATGGTTCTGGACCCGGCGTTGGGATATTCCAACACATCGACGCGTTCTGAGAGTTGCCGGAAGATGTCCGGAAAGGTCCCATTGACTTGCTCATGTATGTACACCGCAAGATTGTGAATTGATACTGACGCCTGGGCCTGCGAGAAGGATCGGTGCGGCCAAAGGTGAGGAAGAAGCAGTGTCGGTCGAGACTGCGGCAAGAGAGCTTGCCGCAACGTGGCAGACCGCCGCAATGTCAAGGCACGCAGCATGTGGGACAGGCTAAACCCTAAACCCTAAATCCTGAGCCCTAAACCCTAAACCCTAAACCCTAAACCCTAAACCCTAAACCCTAAACCCTAAACCCTAAACCCTAAACGCTAAACCCTAAACCCTAAACCCTAAACCCTAACCCTAAACCCGAGTCCCGAAGAAGCCCCAAGACTCCTAAAGCAAATCATCCCGAAGTCCTGTGTGAGCCGACCATGCACATGTTGGGGCCGCGGGACCTATGGCTTTTAGGGTTTCGGGTTTAGGGTTTAGGGCTAGGGTTTAGGGTTTAGGGTTTAGGGCTAGGGTTTAGGGTTTCGGGTTTACTCGGGGTTTATGGGGTATGACCCACCCGGCTAGATTCGCCGTCCACGTGCATTCAGCAGCGGAAGCCGCGAATTCAGGCTCCGGCTACGCCTCGGGGTCGTTTCAGTTTTACGCAGGGTTTAGGGTTCAGGGTCAAGGGTTTGGGGTTAGGGCTGAAACCTGTCCTGGCTGTCGGCAAACTAGGGGGGAAACATATCCTTTGAGCTTTTATGCTTGGAGGGGTGAGGTTATACTTGGGGATTTCATGGTACTTAACTACTAACTTAGAAGCCCCTTAAGTGCCCTAAGATGCTTATAGTTGGGTCGTAAGTACAGTTATGTAAGTGGGCTATTTCAGTAACGCTCCGACTCTTAGGGTTTAGGGTTTAGGGTTTAGGGTTTCGGGTTTAGGGACCTACTACCTTCTATTTCCGAATTCCCACCTCAAGCCCAAACCCTAACACCTAAAAACCCTCCCAATAACCAGCAAGCTATTTAAGGTTTCCCTAAATCCTAAACCCTAAACCGCGAAAAGGTGTGGATTTGGTGCAAAACCGGCAGGCGAGGCTTCGAGCGTCTGAATGCTGTAGACCGTTGTGAAGTTAGGGTTTAGGGTTTAGGGTTTAGGGTTTAGGGTTTAGGGTTTAGGGTTTAGGGTTTAGGGTTTAGGGTTTAGGGTTTCGGGTTTAGGGTTTAGGGTTTAGGGTTTAGGGTGTAGCCCTTAGCCCTAAACCCTAAACCAACCCAGCTCCATGGCGCAAGCGTGACCGGCGACGCAGTATCCAGAGATCTTCCCGTCTGCTTCGAGATGACCTGACCCGCACGGCTCGGCGGATTTGGGGTTTTAGGGTTAGGGCACCCTGAACCCTAAACCCAACCCCCACACCCCCCCACCCCCCCCCCCCCCCCCCTCCCCCCACCCCCCCACCCCCCCCCCCCTCCCCCACCCCCCCCCCCCCCCCCCCCCTCCCCCCCCCCCTCCCCCCCCTCCCTCCCCCCCTCCCCCCCCCATCCCCCCCCCCCCCCTCCCCCCCCCCCTCCCCCCCCAATCTTCAATTGTGAGGATCGAAGACTCGTCTCGAAACTTAAGGGTAGTTACATGGGCCGGCCCCGAATGTGATCCCTTGCCTCCCTTAAAGGGCTCTGATGTGTGGGCCCTTGGGTTCCCGAAGATTAAAGCTGCCGGCATTCGAGGCTCGTTATGGTTCCAAGATTAAAAAAGGCCTTGGGGATTCAACAATGCTCCGGTCTCTGAAATCTGCGTTTTCGGGAACTTAGATCCATGCATATATATATATATACATTTACATACACACATATATATATATGTATTATATATATACATACATACATATATTTGTGTATTCATACATGTAAACGCCAGGCGGTCAGGTCTTCGGGGGAGTATATGTAGTTCCACGAGAGCCCTAAACCCAGAGTGGGGCAAAGCCTTCCAGTCCGCAGTCTGAAGCTGCAAGAGTTTTAGGGTCTAAGGCTTTAGGGGGTTTAGGGTTTAGGGTTTAGGGTTTAGGGTTTAGGGTTTAGGGTTTAGGGTTTAGGGTTTAGGGTTTAGGGTTTAGGGTTTAGGGCCTTAGGCTCTGTAGGGTTTAGGGTTTAGGGTTTAGGGTTTAGGGTTTAGGGTTTAGGGTTTAGGGTTTAGGGTTGACGCAGAGGTTGGCATGAATGATGTCAATTTCGGCTCCTCTAAACTTGGCACTGGGGATGATCGAACTCGGGGTACCTTACTGGGGTCCTTATTACACATGGGAATTCTACTATTTGAAAGTCTATTTTCGGGGTCCCCTATTTTCGCAAACCCCCACTGGGATCTAAGTAGATAGCTTGGGCTCTCTGGGTTGAGATATAGACTAGGCTGCCCAGTAACCAAGGCTTAAAAAGGGAGCCCTTTTTTGCTTGAAGGGGTTTATAAGGGAACCTAAACCCCCCAAAAAGGGAATAAGGGTACTACTGGGCATCCTAGTAGAGCACCCGAAGAGCACGTAGAAGCGCTCCATCCAGTGGCCTGTTTCGAGCTTCATGGACTTATGAACCAATCATGTCTGTACTATATGCCGCGTAAGAGCCCGAATATGGTAATATATAAGTACAGTTCTAAATTGCTTAATAAGTACCATGAACCTCCTTCCTAAACCCTAAAAACCCTAAAAACCCTAAAGCCTAAACCCTAAACCCCGTGCCCATGGGGGCGGCACGCATGTGGCGATGTACTTGAATGGGCGGCCTCAGTGTTTAGGGCTTCGGGCTTGTTTAGGGTTTAGGGTTTAGGGCTTAGGGTTTAGGGTTTAGGGTTTCGGGCTGACCATGCAGTGATCGAGCAGATCTATCGGGTTACCCTAAACCCTCAGCCATTCCTGGCTTGGGCTCCCGGGTTTGGGCATTAGGGTTTAGGCTGTAGTAGGCGTTCGGGTTTTTGGAGTTTAGGTCTTTAGGGCTTCAAGGTTTAGGGTTCTGCGCTGCCTCCCCCCGAAGGTTCATGGATACTTAGAAGTACGTCGTCTTGCCCAAAGAAGGTTGGGGTGTAGGGTTTTGACAAGGGTTTAGGGTGCCGGGCTTAGGGTTTCGAGTTTAGGGTACAAGCAGCCGTAACACAATCCATGCTACTTCGAACCTCCGAATAAGACATATCCTCGTAACCGTCGGGGCATGACTCAAACGACCGAATAAGTCATATGAAGTAGGGTTTATATTTCTTGTATCCCCAAAAGGACACCCCAAATATACACTCACCAGTATTGAAAAGGAACCTCATATACACTCACCAAAAACAGAAACATATACCCTGCCTCATATGATCTTGAACCCAGAACGCGAATAGAAAACGTGCCCAAGTTCTTCAGGGTTAAGGGTCTAGGCCTTTGGGTAGAGGTGCACGGGTCTGGCTTAAGGAGGATGTGCTGGCTGCTGCGTGAATGCATCCAACCCATACTTCAAACCCTCAAACCCGAAAGCCCTAAAACCCTGAAGCCCCCCTAAACCCTAGACCCAGGGTTCACCGGAGTCCCTAAACACGCCTGTCAACTATTCGAACCCTGCGAGCTTTAAACGGTATTCGGGCCTATCAACCCTGAACCCTAAACCCTAAACCCTAAACCCTAAACCTAATCCGCAATTTCCAGCTCCACCTCAGCTAAACCAATCAAGTGTCATCTGAACCCTAAAGAACCCAAACCTTACAAAAAAAAAAGCCTAGATTCCAATAGGCCCTAGAAGCCCTAGAACCCTTACAACCCTAAACCTTGTAAACCCTACCAAACCTTATAAGGGCCATGTTGGGGCAGAATCAGGGGAACCTCTTAGAAGGACAACCTTAAGCGCACGAGTCTTAATCCCGTGACCTAAACCCTAAACCGTTGACTTGAGCAAGAGCCACCCAAGAAAGTGAAACATATTTCTTCCTGATTAGGGTAATATAGGAACCCCTATCTTCTATTCTTGAGGGTTCTTAAGCAAACAGTAGTTATACACCCTAAACCCTAAACCCTAAACCCTAAACCCTAAACCCTAAACCCTAAACCCTAAACCCTAAACCCTAAACCCCAAACCCTAAACCCTAAACCCTAAATCTTTCATCTTAAGCTAAGAGGCCCATCGCTGAGATCTCCTTCAGGCTCCGCTCCAAAATCTGATCGCACCTGGGGGCATTGATGACGCCCTGGACCCTGAACCCTGAACCCTGAAAACCCTGAAACCCTAAAGCCCTGAAACCCTGAAACCCTGAAATCCTGAAACCCTGAAACCCTGAAATCCTGAAACCCTGAAACCCTGAAACCCTGAAACCCTGAAACCCTAAAACCCTAAAACCCTGAAACCCTAGACCCCAAAACCCAAAACCCTAAACCCTGCTGATGATGGCGCTCTAAGGGTCGAGGGGCAACATCCAAGGTTCAGAGCTTATAGGGTTTAGGGTTTAGGGTTCAGGGCTTACAGGGTTTCTGGGCTCGAGGCTGGACCCTTCACACAGAAACGGCATACCGGGAAATACACAGCTGGGTTGGCCTTTAATCTCTCTGAAATATATTTTTATATAGGGGCCCTTGTAAACCCAAATAAGGAAAACACAAAATGTCCCAAAATCACCGTCTAGGCCAAAGGCTGCCCACAATGCCAAACCCTTGCTAGGTATATCCCTAAACCCTTACTACCCAAATGGGGGGGGGGGTTCCGAAAATCAGGGGCACCATAAGCTGCGCAAGCTGACACCTTCACGAGTTTGCGGGGGCTTTGATACCCCGGAATTTGCTACTATTTGCTTAAGAACCACCTCAAAAAACACAAAAAAACTTTCTAAGAAGGGGAATATATGGATTTACGCAAACCATGTTCTTCCTTATAGAGAAACATAGGGATTATTGTCTTTCAACCTTTTGGGGGTTCTTAGCAACTAGTGGAGTGTGAGGGTCCTGATCCAGCCCTTGCCACCAGGCGGCCACAGATCGCAGGCCTCCGGGACGAAGCGCTCGTCGCAGAGTACCTGCTGGGAGTTCAGGGGCGTAGGGTTGATCATGGGTTCCCCTACTACCCCCCTCCGTACTACCCCCTCGGTTCTGCCCCAAAATTAAGGCTATTTAGGGATTGCACATTATTCAGGTTCTTTTAACGGGGGAAATTAGTAGTATAGAGGGGGTAGTAGGGAACCCATGAGTTGAAGGTGACTTGCAATTCCAGACACCCGAAATACAGGGCGTGAGCCGGAAGCCAAGTCTGTGTCACCCTGAAACCCCCTGTGCAGGAAAACCCCAACCCTAGACCCGCGACCCTGCACCCTAAGCCCTACCTGCACCCCCCCGAAGTACCTCTTTACAAGGGCCTTGGGGGCTCCTGAAAGGGTACTTTGGGGGCTTCAAGTAAACACTAAGCCCTAGACCCGAAACCCTATACCCAAAACCCTAGATCCTAAACCCTGAACCCTAAACCCTAAACCCTAACCCTAAACCCTAAACCCTAAACCCTAAACCCCCATGTGTTGATATAACCATTGAATCGTGGGGTGGCCGCGGCATTCAAGCTTTGAAAGACATGTTCATATCCTAGCAGAGTGTACATCGGACATCGCTAAGGAGCATAACTACAGCATAGCTTTAAAGGGCTTAGGGTTTAGGATTTAGGGTTTAGGGTTTAGGGTGCCTTGCAGGCCTTGCATGGACATTCAAGGCAAGACAGGTCCGCTCCGTTGCATTCACGAACTGCCGTCAGACACCTGACCGCCCCCTCGCTCTTCTTCACGCACCGCGTGCACATCAGCGAGGAAGAGCCGCCCTTCCCTACTATTTGCTGGTAAAACCCTCACATATTAAACAAAAAAAAACCTATATTACCCTTACAAGGAAGAACATTTTTGAGTTTTTTGGGGGTTCTTAAGCAATTGGTAGTTCCACCAGAACGCCCAGTTTTGCTTCCCCCCCCCCCCATCCACGCCCACGGGAGAACTCCGGAATGAGCTAAACCCTAAACCATCAAACCCTAAAGCCCAAACCCCAAACCCAAACCCTAAACCCTAAACCCTGAACCCTGCACAATAAAACCCTAAAACCCTAAAGCCTAAAACCCTAAACCCTAAACCCTAAAACCTAAACCCTAAACCTAACCCTAAACCCTAAGCCCTAAACCCTAACCACTGTCGCTGAGTAGATGTCGCTGCTAGAATGCAATGGCCAGACACGCTGCATGACTGCTCACTCGCCATAACATGCTGCCGAATCAACACCACAGCCGAATTCAAAACCCGAAGCCCCAAACAGCAAGACGAAGTTGGCTGGAACCTTGCGAGCTGTGAGTTGAAGGGGCATCATAGTAAAGTTATAAATAGACCAGAAGGCTGTGAGTAAATATTCCGACCCCTATACTAGGGCTTCAGAGCTTCACAAGAATCTCGGAAGCTTCCGTTGCCTGGCTTTCTACTAATTGCTTAAGAATCCCCCGGAAAAAAACATGAAAATATGCAGAATCCTCCTTAAAAGGGCAATATCGGCATTTTCATTAGCAAACCTAGGGCTTAGGGCTTAGTGTTTAGGGTTGTCGGTTTAGGGTTAGGGTTTAGGTGCAGGCGTAGGGTTTAGGGTTTAGGGTGAATCTTCATCTCTACTTGCTCAGTGCCTCTCCAATGACGCGGCGTACCAAAGCGTCCACCTCCTCAAGGCACTGGCAGCTTTCTTAGGGTAGTTGCATGGTCCCTCAATATGGGCCCTTAAACAGGGTTCCCTTATATACCCCTTCTATACCCTATATAACCCAAGGGCCCATACTTCAGAACCCTTGAAAGATGGTCAGGGAGCGTATTAAGTGACCGTGTAACTACCTTAACTTGGACAGCTGACCCCCCCCCCCTACTACGTAGCTCGTAAAGTGTAGGCTTAAGGCGTAGGGCTTCGGGTGAATCTTCATCTCTACCAACCTCTGACACGAATTTAGGGTAACCCTGAACCCAACACCATCCATAGAGACGGAGATAGTTATTTCAAAATGTTTTGTGGATGTACTATAAGTTGCAAATGTCTGCTAGCAATGTTTAACGAGCTTGTAAAGGTTCTTCACTATACTATGGACAAAGCAAAAAAACCTGGCAGTGCTCACAATAAGACTACTTATACTTGCACTTGCACTTGCACTTGTAGTTGAACTTCTACTTCTATACTTGGACCTGTACTTGTACTTAGATTGCAAAGTTGCGGCCGGTTCACAAGGATGTGGATTCTTGTATTTATGTGCTGATTGCTACTGAATATCGGAAGCACATCTTGAACGCTGGCGGGGGTACGTTGGCTATTGAATTATTGTTGTTTGCTTCCAACACCGGGATCCCCAGTGTAAAGAGCTTAGGGTTTAGGCACCTTATGTACTGGTTCTCTGTCCCACGCGCCCCAAAACCAAAGAAAACCCGGTTTAGGGTTTAGGGTTTAGGGTTTAGGGTTTAGGGTCAGGATTTAGGGCCCATGTTCTCAAACCTCTAGGTGACACGGTCTGCGTCGGCAGAAACCCACTGAAACAAAGCCCTGCAGCCCAAAAACCCGAAAAGCCTGAAGGCGGAAACCCAAGTGAGAAGTGACCCTAAACCCTAAACCCTAAACCCTAAACCCTAAACCCTAAACCCTAAACCCTAAACCCTAAACCTAAACCCTAAACCCTAAACCCTAAACCCTAAACCCTAAACCCTAAACCCTAAACCCTAACCCTAACCCCCAAAACCCAAAACCCCAAACCCTAAACCCTAAACCCTAAACCCTACACCCTAAACCCTAAACCCTAAACCCTAAACCCGAAACCCTAAACCCTAAACCCTAAACCCTAAGCCCTAAGCCCTAAACCCTAAACCCCCGAAAAACCCCGTGGCACCTCCGCGGAGTGCACAGCAAGAGCGGCAGCAGCGGGGTCCTCCCCAGCACGACTTGGAGGGTACATGGGGGGAGAGGGGGTGGGGGGCTTTAGGGGGCTAAGGTTTAGGGTTTAGGGTTTAGGGTTTAGGGTTTGGGGTTTAGGGTTTAGGGTTTAGGGTTCAGGGGGCTTAAGGGGCTTTGGGGGTCTAGGGGGCTTCGGGGGCCTGGGGGCTTAGGGGGACAGCCTGCTAAGGGGGCTTAGGGGGGGAAGGGGGCTTTAGGGGCGGATCTACTGCTCCGAACACGATCACATCTTTCTGGAATCTTCGCCGCGGCCAACTTTCGAAGGGTCTTCACTCCAACCAGTAACGGAACTCCTTCGACATCAAGAGCATATACCCCAAGGTTAACTTTATGGGCGCCCAGCGATTGTCCGACCAGCACATGAGAAGCTGAGTACCCATGAGCCCCCATTGCCAAACTTGAACCGTTTGGGTCATTGGAAACGACCACCGGATCTCGTTTCCCTGACGCCTGAAATCAGAGCTTCCAAGGCGGGTAAACAGCCAACAGTTTCGGTGGCACCAGAATCAATCACAGCAAAACCCTCTTACTCTTCAGTGGCTTGCTTGGCTTGCAGCAAAACGGTGTCCTCCAGGCTCCCACTTGCCGCTTAGGGGGCTTAGGGGACTTTGCAGAAACTAAAAAAGCAACCCTTACATAAGCAATTCAGCTATGGAGGTAGTTATCTAAGGGCTTTAGGGTTTAGGGCTTAAGGATTTCGGGGTTTTATGTTAACCTTTACATAAGCTATTCAGCTATGGAGACATAGTTATGCAAGGGTTTTTAGGGTTTCGGGGTTTTATGTTTAGGGTCTCCTGGGAAGTTAGACTGGGGGATTGGGACTTGGAGGTTCATAATGGTACTTTTGATACTTATAGCGTGTTATACGTGGGGGCAACTATGGGAACGGTTGACCCCTTAGAGTTTGGAGTGTGCGGTTTAGGGTTTGGGGTTTATGGGCTACGGGGTTCGGGTTTAGGGCTTAGTTGTTGTTTTTTTTTTTTTTTTGGTGTGTGTGTGTGAGGCCCAGGGTTTTCAGTATAGCAACTATGGCTGTCACTGTAGTTTTATTTAGGGTCCTTCTAGCCCTACTGTTAAGTACCCATGGGCTAGCGATTGCAGGGCTTTAGGGTTTCGTCGAAAGTTTACTAGGGTTTCAGGGTTGAGGGCTTCATGGGAAGTTTTTTGGGGGTTTTTGGGCTTAGGGTTTCGTGGGTAGCTCTAGGAGAGTTTCAAGGATTATGAAGGGTTTCAGCGTGGTTCTACTAGGTTCGGAGTTTAGGATTTGCCGGGTTTGGGGTTTCAAGGTTCAGGGGTTCAGTTTTGGGATTCAGGGTTTAGTGTGGGGCGGAGAGGGAAATCCTAAGCCCTAAGCCCTAAGCCCACACTTGATCAAGGCCCAGTAACTTTCTGAGAAGTGTTCTAATTCTGGGGTCCTGTCCGCTGAAAGCAGCCATGCTGGTGGGCTGCATGGCTCACCACTCTCTGAAGTTCGGGGCTTCAAAGGCGGGAAACACAAGCTGACGGTCTTTCCGTGTTCATGCGTTGCAACCTTCGCTGTCTTCGACTCGGCTGTTGCAGGTTCGGACTCTAAACACTAAACCCTAAACCCGAAACCCAAGACCCTGACGGGATTCAAGTTTCCCGACACCTTTTTCTGTTTCTTGGTGGTTTTTGCTTGTTTCGTTGTTGTTTTTTTTGTTGGGGGGGGGGGGGGGGGGGGGGTTTTGCAGGTTTTTTCAGGGTTTGGGGGGTTTGGGTGTTGGGGTTGTTGTGGCTTTGAAGGCCAAGTTAGGACTTTCAGGGAGTCTGGGTTTAGGAGGCTGGGGCTGGTGGGATCTCCTCGGGTGTAGGGTTTAGGGTTTAGGGTTTAGGGTTTACGGTTTCGGGTTTAGGGTTTAGGGGTTGGGGTTTAGTGTTTAGGGTGTCATCAGCCTTTGGCGACTTGCCAAGTGAGTTGGCGGCTTCAGCCAAGATTGCGCCGTTGAAAAGTGTCGGTGTGAGTTGACCTGCCTCCCCCGCCCCCACTTCGATCCTCCACTTAAGGGGTATAAGGAGGGACCCCTAGAAGGGACCCTTGATCTTATCCCTGATCCCCTTTCCAACTCCTAGACATAGTCCCTTTCTACCTAAGTAGCCACTAAATAACCCCCCTAAACCCTAAACCCTGAACCCTGAACCCTGAACCCTAAACCCTAAGAAACGTCTCTCCTTGAGTCCCTTGAAAGTACCTCCGAAGATACGAAACGCCCCATTAAGGTGCTTTTGAGGGCGAGGAGAACGATAATGGCTCCGCCTGTGCATCCGCAGCTTCTTCGCTTGCCCTAAACCCTAAACCCTAAACCCTAAACCCTAAACCCTAAACCCTAAACCCTAAACCCTAAACCCTAAACCCTAAACCCTAAAACCTAAACCCTAAACCCTAAACCCTAAACCCTAAACCCTAAACCCTAAACCCTAAACCCTAAACCCTCTAAACCCTAAACCCTAAACCCTAAACCCTAAACCCTAAACCCTAAACCCTAAACCCTAAACCCTAAACCCTAAACCCTAAACCCTAAACCCTAAACCCTAAACCCTAAACCCTAAACCCTAAACCCTAAACCGAATCGAAACCTCAACCCTCGATGCCCCAAGTTCGGCACTTCCCAGGTCGGAGCCTCCCAGAGCTCACATGGCCCGTAGTCGGTTTAGGGTTTAGGGTTTTGGGCTTAGGGTTTACTAAACTAGGGTTTAGGGTTTAGGGTTTAGGGTTTAGGGTTTAGGGTTTAGGGTTTAGGGTTTAGGGTTTAGGGTTTAGGGTTTAGGGTTTGGGGTTTGGGGTTTGGGGTTTAGGGCTTAGGGTTTAGGGTTTAGGGGGTTTTAAGTTGATGGCTTGACAGGTCGGGCTCCTCCACCAAGTACCCCTAAATAAAGGGGGGGGGGCAAGGGTACTTTGAAGGCTTCAGGGTCTCGGTGGACTGGCTCTCGGGTTCGGGTTCTGGGGGAATTAGGGTTGAGGGTTTAGGGTTTAGGGTTGAGGGTTTAGGGTTGAGGGTTTAGGGTTGAGGGTTTAGGGTTGAGGGTGTGAAAGCAATATCAATCGATAGTGGGTGGGCGGATGGTGCCGAAAAGCCATCATAAGCCCCTAAATCCTAAACCCTAAACACTAAACCCTAAACCCGAAACCCTAAACCCTACAAACCATTAAGGCGCCTTTCTTGGAACCCACACCTCCAACTTCAAGTTCCGCACTCAGGGTTGGGAGGTGAGGGGGGGTTCTCGGCTTCAGACCTGAAGGGAAGTTTCATGGGCCCTCAAAGGGTTTAGGATTTAGGATTTAGGATTTAGGGCTCTCAATTTGTATAGGGCATGTAAGGGGTCCCCTTTTCAGGGGACCATGCTAAGGGACCATGAAACTACCCCAAAACTCGGAACAGATGGATGCTCCTACCGTCGATTTCAATTGAAGCCTCGAGCAAGGCCCAACCCCAAACCTGAGAAACAGATGTGAACCTGAAGTAAACTAGGGTGCCATTTCAGTACCTCTTGAAAATATGAGAACTTTTCTCCCAACAAAACCTGCAACCCTAAACTTTAAACCCTCAACCCTAAACCCTAAACCCTGAACCCTGGACCCTAAACCTCAAACCCCAAATCCTCAACAACCACACCGTACTTCCTTGAGGGAGACCTGGCGGGAAGCAGGACTGGCTGTCTGGACGCTGGCGGCCGAACACGCTGAGGCCTGGGTGTGCAGTTCAGGGTTCCTAAACCCTAAATAAACCCCGGGTTTAGGGGCCGAATGCTGCAGAGAAGCTCGAGGGTCTCAAACTGAACATCTACTGCGGAGAGTGAAGGATGTAGAGTTTTGAGGCATGAGTCCTAGCCCCGAAGCCCGAAACCCTAAACTACCCAATACCCTAAACCCTAAACCCCAAAGTCGTTGGGCCTGTGGGTACGAAGTTTTACAGGATTAGGACGGAGGGTGCCACAGGGGACCTTAGCCCGACATCCCAGACCCTCACGTGCAGAGGCAGTAAGGGTTTAGGTTTTAGGGGGCAGGGTTCAGGGCATAGGGTTTAGGGAACCCTACACCCAAAACCCCAAACCTTAAACCCTAAAGTTTAGGGTTAAAACCCTAAACCCTAAACCCTAACCCTAAACCCTAAACCCTAGGGGGTAGGGTTTAGGGCGTGGGGTTTACAACTTGAGACATCGCGGTCCTGAAACATTGACGCCGGCCTAGACATCCGAGAGACTGCGAGCGGCCCCCTTCTGTCTCCGGTCTGTAAACCCTAAACCCTAAACCCTAAACCCTGGACCCTAGACCCCAAACCCTAAACCCTAACCGCTCTGCATCTGAGGCCCCTGGCGCGCTTCTGAAGGGCACTGGGCATCTGAGAAGCAGATGCAAGCTGATGCGGGGGGTTCGCCCTACAACAAAATGTCCCGTTGTTGGGTTTAGGGTTTAGGGTTTAGGGTTTAGGGTTTAGGTTTAGGGTCTAGGGTTTCGGGTTTGGGGTTTAGGGTTTAGGGTTTGGGGTTTGGGGTTTAGGGTTTAGGGTTTAGGGTTTAGGGTTTAGGGTTTCGGGTTTAGGGGTTTTAAGAAGCACAGGAAAGCAGAAGACTAGAATACAAAGAACCTGGGAGCACACTGAATTATCTCGCATGCGCGCTGTTCGTTTGCAAAAGAAAAGGGAACTACATGTACGTCAAGGAGCGAGCGCATGCATCAGATGCTTAATGTACACTACATGCACGAGTTACTCCTCTACAAATAAGATGCTTGCAAATCGAAGAGGTTTTACTCCACAGCCGACTATGAAGAACCCATGTCAATAAGATGTCGAGAAGTTAGCGGAACGAAGGCTGTTGCAGCAAGAGCGGATCAACTTATGCACCACAAATGCCCGAGCAGGCGCGCCGTTCTCGCCGGACACGCTGCCGGGAACGCTGCCGGAGGTGGCGTGGGGGGCACCTCTGGTAGTGGGATTGAAAGTTTACAGGGTGGGGTTCGGGTTTCGGGTTTGGGTGTTTGTTGCTGGTGGCAGCGCGGAGGGTAGAACATCATCGCGTGGCTACCAGCCCTTGCCAATGGAATGAGAACCGCCCCTGGTAAACCCTAAACCCTTATTCAACCCTACACCCTAAACCCTGAACCCTAAACCCTAAAACCCTAAAACCCTAAAACCCTAAAACCCTAAAACCCTAAAACCCTAAACCCCTGGGCTCAGCTCAAGATGCGTGGCCTGCCCCTCGCTGCAGAAGGAGACAATCTCCATGGTACTGCCCTCACCGTGGCGCGCAGTGCTACAGAAACGCTAACAAAAATCTAAGCCCCCTTAGCCGGTTTAGGGTTTAAGGTTTCGGGTTTAGGGTTTATAAGGTTTGGGGCTTAGGGTTTGGGGTTTAGGGTTTGGGCTTTAGGGTTTCTGGCTTAGGGTTAGGGTTTCGGAACAACACGCAGGCTTTAGTTGCTCTGAGTGGAGAGAGGGGGGGGGGGAAACGGTCGCAATGTTTCGAGTTTAGGCGCTCAGGGTTTAAGGGTTTCGGGGTCCAGGGCTTAAGGGTTCAAGGACTGAGGCTTCGGGGTTTAGGGTTTAGGCTGACCAGAATCGCGGGGGGAGGGAGGGGGGGGGGGGGGGGCGAGTGTGTCGAGACTGTCGGAGACCCTCAACTCTCCTACTCCCATACTATGATTATACAACTACGGTGCAAATAACGGCACAGGGGTAAAAAAACCATAACTTAACAACAACTAAGAATACCAAGACTCACAGTAGACCTAAAAATATAGCAGGAAGCTTCGCAACGCCCTCTGCGCAAGAATGCGCTTGAGTTGTGTAGGGAGGTGGGCTCCGGCTCCTCTGCCCTCCTTGACATTCTTAGGGTCTAGGGTTTCGGGTTTGGGGTTTAGGGTTTAGGGTCCCCCTACTACTGCTCTGTGTGCGACCCCGCGCCCTAGGTTCCCCCTATAATTCAGGCTTAGGGATAATTAAGCCTAATTAAAGTGATTTAAGGGGGGAACCGGGGGGGGGGGGGGGGCGGGGAGGTTTTAAGGGGGTAGTAGGGAAAGCAGCTACCAGTTGCTGACCTTGCTCTCAGCCCTGAAGCCCTTACTAGGGTTTAGGGTTTAGGGTTTTTCGGGTTTCGGGTTTAGGGTTGAGGGTTGACCCCCAAACCCTAAGCCCTAAGCCCTAAACCCTAAACCCTAAACCCTAAAACCTAAAACCTAAACCCTAAACCCGCAAACACCATTAAAATCTAAACCCCCCCCCAAGGTTCGTCGTGTGTTAAACCTTCAGACCGGGGCTCGGATCTCTTCTGAATACCCCAACTCTGGGACCTTAAGGAGCCCTCGGGTTTAGGGTTTAGGGTTTAGGGTTTAGGGTTTAGGGTTTAGGGTTTAGGGTTTAGGGTTTAGGGTTTAGGGTTTAGGGTTTAGGGTTTAGGGTTTAGGGCTTCCGAAGGCTGCCTGGTGGATGCGTGTGCCAATGGCGGCGGCCGGTGGCACGGCCTCAGGCAAGTCCGCCGGCTTGTCTTTGAATCTAAACACATGCGGGTTTAGGGTTTAGGGTTTGGGGTTTGGGGTTTGGGGTTTAGGGTGTAGGTTTAGGGTTTAGGGTTTAGGGTTTAGGGTTTAGGGTTTAGGGTTTAGGGTTTAGGGTTTAGGGTTTAGGGTTGAGGGTTGAGGGTTGAGGGTTTAGGGTTTAGGGTTTAGGGTTTAGGTTTCCGAAAACAGGGGTACCTTGTTGGGGTCCTTATTTTCAGGGAATCCAACCAATTGGGGGACTACATTAGGGGTCCCTTATTCTTGTAAACCCCCGCATCGTGACGATCCAAAAGTTACTTTCCCTCAGCTGCTCCTCCCTAAACCCTCAACCCAGAATTCTTAGGGCCCATGGCCCATCGCAACTAAAACAGGCGGGAATTTGAAAAAAAACAATCCCCCAAAGTTGGTCCCCGTGGAATTGGCCTTGCAACAAGCCCAGAAGTAAAGCCCTAACCCTAAACCCTAAACCCTAAACCCTAAACCCTAAACCCTAAACCCGAAACCCTAAACCCTAAACCCTAAACCCTAAACCCTAAACCCTAACCCCTAAACCCTAAACCCTAAACCTATCAGGCCCAAACCCTGGAGAGCTCCGTACACCAAACTCTAGGCACTAAACCCGATCAACCCACCCCAGACCCAAACCCCTATTGACCCTCTAAACAAAACCCTAAACCATATACCCTAAACCCCAAACCTCAAACCCCAAAACCCCAAACCGTAAACCGTAATCTTGCATCTCGGCAGCTTGAGTTTGGCATGGCGCAGCAGCGATGCCGAAATCAGAAGGCGCCTAGCAGGGTTTGGAGTTCAGGGTTTAGGGGTTGAGGTTTGGGGTTCAGGGCGTGGGCGAAGGAAACGGGGGCTTAGGATCTTTAAGGGACTTGTGTAGGCCACCGATTCACTGAAGTTGCTGGTGAAAGCGAGTAGTTGCTAGGGTTGACTTGGGACTCAGAATGTAAGGTGCTAGGGTTTAGGGTTTGGGGTTTGAGGGAAGTAGCTATAGTGCGAAAAACTCTATCTGGCCCAGTCGTTCAGAAGAACCCCCCGCATGTGGGGGGGGGGGGGGGTGTGGACCGGGGGACCCTTGAGCTGACAAGATCCAGGACATGTAGCTTCGCCTTTAGGGTTTATACCGGAAAATGCGGCTCTAGCTTACTTGCCCTCCCTCTCTGTCCCACCAAGAACCTCTGAGACCCCGAATCCCCCAAACCCTGAACCCTGCCCGAATCCCCCAAACCCTGAACCCTACCCGAATCCCCCAAACCCTGAACCCCTACCCGAATCCCCCAAACCCTGAACCCTATGGGGTTAGGGGCATCAGGGTTTTCTAGGAGGTGGTGCCAGGCTTAGGGACTTGGGCATCTTAGGGCTTACACCAGGTTTGAGTTTCAGGCGGGATGTTGGATCTTTCCAGATCAGTCTGAGCATGATGCATGTCCCAGAGCGCCATTCCCCGAGTGACGTGGCCGTCCTCTATTATTTCAGCAATCTCAGCTGCCGTGAGGGACTGCGCAGTTCTGCCAGCAAACGCCGGATTGGTCGCTAATTGTTTTTGAATGACTCGACGCTGCGAAGCTCGACCAGTGGCTGGTGCATTGTCTCGGGCATGCAATATGCCGCCTGCCATTTCCCTCCAGGCTTGTCGTGTACTGAGGTAGGCCAGACCCAAACATGCTTCTTCGCCATTGAAACCACAAACCCCCAGACCCCCAAACCCCCAAGCCCAAACCCTAAACCCTAGTTCGGACTGCCCAAACCCTAAACCCTAAACTCTAGACCCTCCAAGTGGGATTGCTGCAGCCTCGCGCGCGCTTAGCGTCGCCAGCGCGAAGTCCGACTGTGCCTCACAGCTTCTGCGTTTGGGGTTTGGGGTTTGGGGTTTGGGGTTTGGGGTTCGGGGATTAGAGTTTAGGGTTTAGGGCTTAGGGTTTAGGATTTAGGGTTTAGGGTCACCCATGCGAGGATTGAGGGCTTTAGGGTTAAGGTCTTTGGTCTCAGGCTTACAAGGGCTTCAGCCCCTGCCCAGGCTACACAAGTACAAGGATGAGTGGAAAGGGATTAGGGTTTAGGGTTTAGGGTTTAGGGTTTAGGGTTAAGGGTTTAGGGTTTAGGGTGTAGGGTGTAGGGTTTAGGGTTCAGCATCTCAAGTCCAACCAAGCATTCACTAGTCAAGCACTTCCTCGAGCGTTGAAAAAATACCCACCCGCCCAAAGAATCCCGTAGCATTAAAACATATTTCGCTTACACTTTTCTATCGAGGGTCTAAATTGGCGTAGTGTCCCACTATATATGGTAAATTGGCTTAGTGTCCCACTATGTATGGTCCAAACGTGCCACTATCTAGGGTCTAGGCCCTAAACCCTAAAGCCAGCCCAGAGTCGGCCCGTAGGCCCTATATAAACCCTAAAGCCAGCCCAGAGTAGGCTTTAACCCTAAAGCCAGAACCCTAAAACCAGCCCTAAAGTAGACCCTAACCCCTAAAGCCAGAAACCTAAAGCCAGCCCACAGTAGGCCCTACAGCCTAAAACCAGAATTACAACCAGCCCAGAGTAAGCCAAAAACCCTAAAGCCAGCCCAGAGTCGGCCCTGAACCGTAAAGCAGGCCCTGAACCCTAAAGCCAGCCCAGAGCCCACTAAAAAAAATTGACCTTCGGAGCCCGAAGCTTATATTTTTACTGGGCGGGGTGCGCGCGAGGTAAAACCATGACCGGCACAAGGTCTTTTTTGGAACGAACGACCTTGCCCAGTACAAAATGACCTTGCCCTTGCCAAGTAATTATTTTTTCCGGGCACAAGGTTCTTTTTGGACCGAACGACCTTGCCCAGTAAAAAATGACCTTGCCCTTGCCAAGTAAAAAAAATGACCTTGCCCAGCAACTCCCCAACATGTACATTACACATGTAAGAGAGGTTTAGGGTTTAGAGTTTCGGGTGTAGGGTTTAGGTTAAGGGTTTAGGGTTTAGGGTTTAGGGTTTAGGGTTTAGGGTCTCGGGTGTAGGGTTTCGGGATGGCACTTTCAGGGTAGACCAGGGCTGGCCTGCTGTCCAGTGGCCACGCCAGCCGAAGAGACCTGTCCAGGGCATGTGGGTTCAGTTCTTAGGGCTTATAGGATTTAGGGTGCAAGGATTTAGGGTGTAAGGTTCTTAGGGCTTATGGGGTGTAAGGATTTAGGGCTTGGAGCTTAAAGGTTTAGGACTGAGCTTAGGGCTTAGGTATTTAGGGGATGAGTGTTTAGGATTCGAGTTTTCGATCTGGGGATTGAGGGTTTGGGGTGTTATTGGGATACTCCTAAACCCTAAACCCTAAACCCTAAACCCTAAACCCTAAACCCTAAACCCTAAACCCTAAACTCCAAACCCCTCGCGGTCCCGGGAATGACTGTAGGCATCCCGTGAGCTCTTTGCAAGAACCTAGGGTCCAACAGGGGATCAAATGTTGGCAGACCTGGGCTGGAAGGGTTTAGGGTTTAGGGTTTAGGGTTTAGGGTTTAGGGTTTAGGGTTTAGGGTTTAGGGTTTAGGGTTTAGGGTTTAGGGTTTAGGGTTTAGGGTTTAGGGCCATTGGGGTTTAGGAGGGCCTTTAGGGGTTGTCGGGCTTGGAGTCGCAAAGACTGGCGTCCGAATGTTTGAATGTGCTGCCAATGGCGTTGGCCGTGAACTCATCGTCTCATTTATCAGATTTAATGTCAGCCCAACGACTGTCACTGCATCATGCAGCACACATCCTACATTCTAAGCCCTTAACCTGAAGCACTCTTCTAGTACTTTGTGTTCAGCTCCCTAATCCCTAAACCTAGCCCCGAACCCTGAAGGCGAAGTCTCAAATGAAAGGCGTCTTCAGACCTGGTGTCTTGCACCCAGGTAACCAAGAACACTAAACCCTGAAACCAAAAAGGGTTCGGTGAGTGTTTAAGATTTGATCTATTGATTTGGGGGATTGAGGGTTTTCGGGTGGTATTGGGATACTCGTGAAACGCGGGAATGACCTTAGCTATCCGGTAGCTGCTTTCAAGTACCTAGGGTCCAACAGGGGATCAAGGGCCAGCTTGCAGACCTGGGCTACAAGGGTTTAGGGTTTAGGGTTTAGGGTTTGGGGTTTACGGGCGTTGGGGTTTAGGAGGGCCTTTGGGGTTTTAGGGCTTGGCGTCGCAAAGACTGATTGAAGTGGCCTCGTGGAAGCTGCTGATGGTGCCGCAGCCCATGCCCAGAGGCGCCTCTGTTAGGGTTTAGGGGTTTAGGGGTTTAGGGGTTTAGGGGTTTAGGGGTTTAGGGGTTTCGGGGTTCAGGGGTTTAGGGGTTTAGGGGTTTAGGGGTTTTAGGGTTTAGGGGTTTAGGGGTTTAGGGGTTTAGGGGCTTAGGGGTTTAGGATTGAGGAGGCTAGAGGCAAGAGGTTGAGGGTTCACAGAGTGTAGGGTTTAGGCTTTCGGGCACAGGGTTTAGGGTTACTAGAGTTTAGGGATTAGGGCTGGAAGAAGCCCCCCCATCTTCCAAAAACTCAAGCGTAGCTCTTGCCGAGATCGCCCACACCCTAAACCCTAAACCCGAAACTCCGAAACCCTAAACCCCAAACCCAAACACCGTATGCATAACAGGCACCTCTTCGGTTTAAGAGTTGTAGAGTCTAGGGTTTAAGGTTTTAGGGGGTGGGTTTCCGGGGTTTGGGGGTTTCAGACTGCGGGGGCTTCAGGGTTTTAGGGCTATGGCTTAGGTTTTTGGGTAGAGATATGGGTAGTTTCCGAAAATCGGACCCCTTTTTGGGCATCCAGTAAAAAGGCGGGACCCTTTAAAAAGGGAGTAACCACTGAACCCGAAACCCAACTGAAAGGCCGCCTGCTGGGGACGCGCATGCGTGCCCAGCGGCGCCCCAGGGCAAGGGGCCTGCGGGTCACAGAGGTCGGGCTGCGGGCTTGGGGCGTAGGGTTTAGAGCCTCAGGCTTTAGGTTGCCATAGAAATCTTTAGGTTCTGGGATCCTAAGGCCTTAAGGTACAAGCGAGTGCCTCAAAAGGGTCCACGGAGTCGCACTCTCGGGGGCCTTGTTTTTCAGGGTTTAGGGCTAGGGTTGTAGGATTTAGGGTTTAGGGTTTAGGTTTTTTTTGTTTTTTTGGTTTACTCAGGTTTTTGGGTTTTATGGTTTTGGGGTTTTAGGGTTTAGGTGCAGGGCTTACGGTTTAGGACTGTTTAGGCTTGCCTGCAGGCTCCAATGTGGTTCCTTTTTGGGGTTAGAGATAGGGGTTTCTAGTATGCTGCACAAACAAGGTATACTTGCTTCCTCGGCCGATCGGCAGGGCCAGAACAAGTTAAATATTTGGTTAAATTTCGGATTGGGGGCAGGGAAAACCCAAAGGAGGCGCATTTTTCTTGCCAATGACGTGACAGATGACCCTCTACTGCCCCGAATTTTGCATGTTACCCGAAAAGTTTAAAGTTCGCCCGAGCGTTTAGCAAAGTACATTAGGAGCCTTCAGGCAGGGTTTCAGGACAGGTTAGGGTCACTTCAGGCCCCTGTGCACAGACCCTGACGGATGTTTCCTGAACCCTAAACCCCAAACCCCAAACCCTAAACGAACCCTGAACCCTAAAACGCCTCATTGAAGCGCTGCGTGCCCAGGCCGAGAGCCAAAGGAGCCTGCGGGCAGTGCAGGGCGTCGGAACAAAAGGGGTTCGCAAGCCAATATCCAGGTGACCCGAAGATTCCTTCATTTGGGCATATTCTTTAAGTAGTAGTGGGGATCCTAGCATCATGAAACGAAACTTCCTTAAAGAAAATCAGAGATTGGGGGGGGGCGAAGGTAGTGTCCTGGGTCTTGCTAGGGAGTCAAGAAGTGAGGTACCCCGTATAGTCTCTTAAGGTTGCATAGGGACAAACCTATACTTTAAGGCTTCTCGCCTGGGAGTTTGGGGTTTAGGGTTGAGCACAGCCGCGATTGAAACCCAACTAGAAGTTGACAAACATACATTTGTATATATGTATATATATATATATATATGTGATTCTTCTGGACATTACACACACATATGTAGAGATATGTTTATATATATATATATATATATATATATATACATATATATATATATATGTATATGGTCCCCCCCCCCCCCCCTTTTCTCGCTTGCCGTTCTGCACCCCTGCTTACTTACACCTCTGCTTGAAGGGAAAACACCGGTATTTACGATACTTTCTTGTCTCGCCATGTTTGAAGCTACAACTTGTTCTTCATTACACATAGTTTTGAACAACAGATATCCACGAACAGAATCCGTTTCTGGATTTGGTTTTGTGCGGTTTGCTAATCTCCGCTACTCGCTCTGTCACACTAACTTGCTCACTCACACAGACACATACATACATTTACTTATAGCATGCAGATTTCTTTTCCTCAAGCCCGTGGCACGATGACAGCGTCTGCTATGCAACAGCTAACTGTGTATGTCAACTTTAGCGATTGTCCTGTAAGAAGCGAAGCATCTTTCCTGTGACCTTCCACATGTTTTGACGCCTATGCCAGTACTCAATTTGAGAACTTCTGCTCTTCCTGGTCATCGCATCGTTGCCTGGGACACGGGAAACAGTTTCAAAGGACTCCTCATGAATCCCCAAAACCTGTTGATGACTTGCGTGCCACTCTTCACTATCGTCTTGCCCTTGCCCGGTATGGCGATCGTGTAGTTCTTGGTGAAATGAGGTCGGACCAACACTGCCTGCGCACATAATACTGCATAAGAAAATGAGAAGAAGAAACACTTCATGCTTCCACCTGTTTGTTAACCTTCCGCCCTTGCCCTTGACGGTTTCTTTCTTTTCTTGCGTGCGGCGTTGCAGTGGATGATTCCTGGAGATTTCATGGCGTACGCGCGGGCACCATCCGAATGAAGCACCACGTTCATATTCTCGAGATACTTTTTGGCCACAGGAGCCCCAGTCACACTTCCTGATCGGACCTGGGCCTGGGGCTGATTGCTTTGTTTTCTTCGGGTTCAGGCGAAAGAGACGTAGGGACGAAGGATTTCCCCGTTGAATCATTCCACCCCACTGTTCCCACGTGGTGTTCTTGGCATCTTGGATGGACGGGTGGGTCCACAAATTTTCCACATCCACCTCGTCGACTTCCACATCACGCCAGTCTCCATATGTGATGACCTTCTCTTTTGCCTTCACGTACCGGCTCCTAGCTAGCTCAAGGTTCTTGTAAACGGTCTCTACTTGCTTCTTTGACCCGTCGAGGATGAAATGGGCGGAGACTTCCTTGACGCCGGCTGCAGCACACAAGAGGATGGATGCCTGGACGTGAAGAGGGCTACGTGAGCTCCCTGCCCCCATATAGAAAATAGGGTGGAAATCGTGAGGCTGAAGATTCTTGCGGCACTTATTGTAGTGGTTGCGCCTGTGTGTCCAGTTCTTGTTGGCCGTGTTGTACTTCAATGGTCCTATTTTCCCCATGCCACACCTTGGACTCAAGCCTTGGACACAGCTTTCCTTTCCACGCCGGCAAGATGTATTTCTTCTTGAGCATGTTGATGAGTCGAAGACGTCTGAGTGACATAACGCTTTGCATTGATATCCCCCACCTCTGGTTTTCCACTCGCACCGAAGGCTTTACGCACCCACGTCGCACATAGGGCACCTTGATGAACGGCTTGCTGGACGGCTTCCTTTGCGCGCGACGTTTTCCCGTTTTTGGCTCTGGCCAGCACAGCGCGGCTTTTTCATGGATTTCCGAACCTTCTTTGGCATCGGATTTCTGGAGCGAAAACAAAACTTGCGATGAAACCTATTTACACACAAACAGCTTGAGAGAGACACAGACGAACGTATTGGTGTTCATGAGGTTGCTGCTCCACGCTGCCTCACTGAAGCAAGAAACAAGTATACAGCAACTTTGTTCATAGAGCTGGCCGGGTCACCCTATCATGCACGATTGTTTGCACTTTGTTATAATTACTTTCGGGAATTGTAACATAATTGCTTGCGCGGTGCCCTCTATGCTGTCATGATAGCCTCTACGCTCTCACTCAGTACGCCAGTCTAGTCCTCAGCAACGTCCATCTCATCACTATCATCAGGACCCGAAAACGCTGGGTTCTCTGGGTACTGGGGCCATGGTGCGGTAGGTGAGTATCTTGTAGGCTTGGCGGGATGTGCTCGGAGATCTTGCGCATGGACAAGATGGAGACACGGGCTGGGCTTCTCATCATCGGACACTAGGTCAATGAGTTCGTACTGACAAGGCAATGGACTTGATGTCGTGGGCTCGCTCTTCACGTCCAACAAGCTTTCTGACTTCACATCCTTCTTTGGAGGAGTGTCCACAATTGTGGTTGGACCCAATGACAATGAACGGGGAAACGCTCGTGGCTCCCATCGAATGAGCTGAAACAAGAAGAAAATGGCCCCGTTTTGTTGAGACTATGTTGGCTTCGTGCAGGCTTCTATTTGGTGAGTTTTATTATAAAAAGAGGCAACACGTATCTATGTATAGGTATGGACATGTGTTTTATTAATATTTATTACTATCAGTATTATTATTATTGTGCTTCCCTCGTGATAACACAGTTTAAAAAGTGATCCTGCTTCACAATGGCTGGTACGACAAGTTGAAGACGACGGGCATCAGGAGCATCACCGAAAAGCCCTTCCCCACGAATTTCGTACGGCATCGCTCGCACGTGCATGCTGTTGTTGTCCATGACTGTGCATCCACGCTCGTGCCCGTGCAAGATGAGACTCATCAGGAGGACTGCTGCCCGTCAATACTGCATGTACTTTGGGCCACTGGACTCACGTACGAGAGGAGCTGGTTCATCCAAAGGAATTCGAGCGACCGAAACCTCTTGATCCGTAGCTGAGCGACAGAAAAAGTATGTTGACGTAATGATGAGAACGCAAGTTCGCTTGGGCCCGGCAAGGATCTCTGGGAGGCCTGTTCCCTTCATTCACACTGGCTCGAGCATGGCGAGTAATTCCTTGTGTCTCATGGTGTCGCCTGATGACCTGGAGAGGGGTTCCTGCTGTCATCTCCACGTTGTTTGAGATGTAGACGCGAAGCTGACCTTGAGGAAATTTCGCAGCGTCACATCTCTCCTTCGTAAGGACGGTGTTGCCAACATCACAGAAACCCTTGAGTTTTCGCATCGGTTGCTCAGGCAAAGTCCCGCCGTCAAACATGTCTGGGCCTTCCTACCCGCTTCACCCCTGCAAGAATCGAACTCTGAGAACTCGCGGTAGGCTGGCCTGTACTTGGACTTCAACCTCTCGACCCAGTACCTGGACGTGGCCATGGCGATGACTCTTGCAACTGGCGTCTTGTCGACATTGGGGACACCGTGCATCCCGACAGCCTTGTCATTAAACAGGGGGAAGATCTTCTCTAAGATGTTCAGCATGATAGGGTTCACATACGAGGGTGAGAGGGAAATCATGAACTGGCAAGGCGAGAACACCGTCACACATGAGGTTCCGAAGTGCTTCTTTGATGAGACGTTCTGGCTACTGAGAAGTGGGACTGTCTTCCTGGCCCAGCTGTTTTTCATATCCACCTAAGTTGAGCGTTGCAGTGATGGGTTCGAGGACCTTCCCTATCAATGAGAGCGAAGCCTGCATCAATGTCCTCAGAGAGGCTGTGAAAGAAAGCATTCTTTGACTCGGAAGCAACAGCCGAGGCTCCTGGCCGACCTGATAACCCCCCATTTTCTCAAACATGTAACGCAAGGCCTTCCGGAGATTTTTAGCGGACCCACCTCAACTCACACAAGGTTGGGTGCACCGAAGCAGAGCTCTCGCAAGTATGACGCCTTCACTTGCTGCTCTGTGATGAAATGTTTCACCAAGAAGAACTTGTTGGGGTTCCGGGGAGGGACGACTGCAAGTTGTAGCTCAACATTGATATCTGGAAGCTTCTTGAAGCCGAATGGTTCTGGTAGTAGATGGAGAGTGTTTGCGCGGAAACAATGGCTTACTTTTTCTTTGAGCTCATGTTCAAAATCAATTTCACCTACGACGTCGAAGGCGTGCTTGAGTTTCGAAGTCTTGGCTGTGAATGTCTCGATGGGGAGATGCGCTGGCGCCACAAGCCCAGCGGGTTCATCGACTTGAGAGCCACGGGCTGGGACGAAAGCTCTAGTAGGTCCAGGACTGGGGACACGGAGCTAGCAGGAAGAGACAGGCGCCGAGAGATCAAAGCGCCGACCCAATTCATGTGGCAAAGTCAAAGGTTAAAGCGAAGCGGTGCTTCAAGTGAGCCACCATAACACAAAGTTACAGGAAGTTACACAAGTGTACCTACCGTGTATAGACAGACACGGCCAAAAGCTCGGAGGTCAGACCTACAAGTATTCGTCTGTTCTTGACAAAACGCCTCCTGTTTAGGGTTTCGGGTTTAGGGTTGAGGGTTTAGGGTTTAGGGTTTCAGGTTTAGGGTTTAGGCTTTAGGGTTTAGGCTTTAGGGTCTAGGGTTTAGGGTTAAGGTTTAGGGTTTAGGCTTTAGGGTTTAGGGTTTAGGGTCTAGGGTTTAGGGTTTAGGGTTGAGGCTTTAGGGTTTAGGGTTTCGGGTTTAGTTTAGGGTTTAGGGTGCGCCTGGCAGTGTGGAGGCAACTTCCCCAAAAAGCATGTGCTGTGCGTCGCCTCCAAACTTCTCACAAAAACAGCTGCCACACATCCACAGGAATAAACCGCGGATTCCCGTGCAGATGCTGAGAGGTTGGGGAGGGTTCCGTGGAGGGGAGGTTCGGGAGGGGTCATTGCCAAAGACTCCGCGGGGCGTCTAGGACGAGCAGATTTAGGCCTGCAGCTACCCGCCAAAGCACGCCGCCCCGCGAGCATAAAAACGAGCCCACGCCGAGGACCCGAAAAATGCTCCAAAAAACCGTTTTGGGCAACCGCCCTGGGCCCCAAATTCGCCCGGGGACGCCGCGAAAATGTCAGGATTTTTTGACCAGCCCCCCCCCCCCTCCCCACACCCCCCCATGGCTCCGCCCCAGCCCTGACGGGGTATTAAACGAAAGCTCTCCAGGGGGAGCTTTCGTGACAATGTTTGGCTTCGGCTTCTTGAGAGATCGCAGAACTAAGGAGTTCGTAGCATCCAGAGCATCTTGCAAGGATATGTCTGCCCCGTTTCGGATCATCTCCCAAGGAGTGAGCGCAACGAGAAGAGGGACGATAACCAACTGTTGAGACAAAAAGCTGCAGTGGAAGCACAATATCATACTGTTGAGTCGCAGAGGTTCTTTGCAGAGACGCCCCTGAGACTAACACTCCGACATCCAAATCCAGCACTCATATATTCAAATCCACCGTTCCTAGACAATGTGATATAAATGAAGCCTAACACAGTCAGAATTTCAAGAGTTTTAGGGAAAACTCGAGCCGGCTCGAACTTTCCGAAAACTCTCGGGGCGGCACCAGGTCACCAAAACTCGAGCAGGCTCGAACTTTCAAAAACAACTAAATTGTGTCATCATGAGGCTTGGGTGCTCCACAACAATGGTTTCATCTCAAAATTCGAGCCGGCTCGAATTTTCCGAAAATTCTTGAAGCACCAGGTCGCGAAAACTCGAGCAGGCTCGAATTTTCCAAAAAGCAACCTAAATTTTGTCATCTATGAGGCCTTGGGTCACACAGCCATGGTTTCAGCATTTCTTTTTGAAAGTTCGAGTCGGCCCGAATCTTCCTAAAATTCTTGAAGCTCCAGGTCCCGGAAACTCGAGCAGGCTCGAATTTTTCAAAAACAACACCTAAATTTCAGGATCTACTGGGCTGCTATGTTCATAAATCCTGAAAGATATTTGTATTTCTTAAATTCGAGCCTGCTCGAGTTTTTCGGCGACCTGCTGTGTCAATTTGTTTTAGAAAATTCGAGCCGGATCGAGTGTTTTAGAATACAAGTTTTTTGGGGTGATTTTATACCTTGTTGATTGAAACGACCTTCATGACTTGAAATCATATAGTTTTTTTTTATCGGCACTGTTGGTGTTTTTATCCCTAGCTCATAGCCCCCTCTCCTCCCGCTCCTCCCAAGATCCATCTGTTTCCAAGCAGACACGTGGATCATGATGGGGGGGGGAGCTATATGGCCATATTACATTATATATATATATATATATATATATACATATGTATATTTCTTATGCATATATATATATATATATATATATATATATATTATACATATGTATACTTAAAGAACATAGTTTTAATCGCGGGGGGTGCCCGTACAAACCCCAAACCAAAACCCATCATGTGCATCCTAAACACTGAAGCCCAAACCCTAAACCCTGAACCCTAAACCTAAACCCTAAACGCTAACCCTAAACCCGAACCCTAAACCCTAACCCTAAACCCCCTAAACCCTAAACCCCCCTAAACCCTAAACCCTAAACCCTAAACATCTAACCTAATTACCCAGACCATGCAACCAAAAGCAAGGCAGCTAGACTCGGTCATGCTTCAGGTCACCGGACGTTCTCTCTGCTGCAGGTCCACCCTGTAACTCTCAGCTTGTGTTGCTCGTCCGACACGGGTTCTGCTGCTGAAAAAAACTTACAACCTGAGCCCTACCGTTAATACCCCAAACCGAAAACCCCAAACGCTAAACCTGGTAGTTATAAAGCCTGATACGCCCCAAGACCCATGCCCCAAGCCCCAGGGCCCCCCATGGGCCCCCGGCCCCCTGGACTTTTGGGCCCCTGCCCCGGCCCCCTCCCTGCGCCCTGGGCCGCGTTGGTTTCTGCATGCAGACCCTTCCTCTGTGGCCCCTCTGCCGGGCCCCTGGGCTGCCCAGACTGACCCTGGCCTGGGCCCGTGGTCCTTCTCCCTCTGTGGAGGCTTGTTTTTTGTGAAAAGCCGTGACGGAATGAAGAAGTTTTATGTAAAGAAAGCAGTTGGCTTGAGTTTAGGCCTAAACCCTAAAAGGAATAGGTTTGGGTGGATTTGCCGCCTTGGACGGCGTGGGGTGGGAGAAAAGTGTTAGATGGCCTTCCACAATCGGGCCAAAGCTGCTCTTCGCACCTCACGACGCTTTCGAGCTTGTTCCAAAACCTAACCTTCACAGCATCTACGCCCTATCACAGCAAACCCTAAACCCTAAACCCTAAACCCTAAACCCTAAACCCTAGGGTTCCAGGGTTCCCCTAAACCCTAAACCTCTAGGCTTCGGGTGCCAATGGTCACACTTACCCCCAGATCGCATGAAGCCTGCAAGGCCCTGCATCAGAAACCTTTAGGGTTTAGGGTTTAGGGTTTAGGATTTAGGATTTAGGGTTTAGGGTTTAGGGTTTAGGGTTTAGGGTTAGGGTTCAGGGTGTAGAGTTCAGGGTGTAGGGCTCAATCATCATCATCAAAACCCTCAACCTAAACAGCATAATTACACCCCAAACCCAAAAAACCCTAAACAGCATAGACCCTAAACCTGAGGCCTATCAACCCTAACAAACATCAGAAGCACAAAGCACTAAACCCCGAGTTTCACAGTCCAAGCCTTATGCTTTTAGGGTTTAGAGGGCTCGAAGGGTGAAAAGGGATTAAAAGGGCCTTTAGGGTTTAGGATTGAGGGTTTAGGGTTTAGGTTAAAGGGTTTTTGAGGGTTTAAAGGGCTTGAAGGGTGTTAAGGGTTCACGGTTCGGGTTCTCTTCACTTCCTCTTGGACTCTGCGCCTCATTGTAGCTTCGTTGTGTGCCCATGCCGATGGCAAGCGGGGCCTCGGCTCAAAACACGAAGACATACCCAAAACAACAACAACCGAAGACAAACCCTAAACCCTAAACCCTAAACCCTAAACCCTAAACCCTGAACCCTAAACCCTAAACCCTAAACCCTGAGCCTTAACACATGGCTTACTGCCGAAGTGTCAAAGCTCTGAACTATGGGGTTGAACCGACTGGCCAACACCAGTTCAGGGTTTTGGGGGCTCGAGCTTGGCTTTTCGGGGCTCTTTCGGTTTTAGGCCTAAGCCCTAAACCCTAAGCCCTAAGCCCTAAGCCCGAAGCCCTAAGCCCTAAACCCTAAACCCTGGGTTTCGGGGTTGAGAGGGCTTCAGGGCTTCAAGGGTTTCTAAAGGCCGGGCCGAGTGCTTTTGGGCATCTAGAATTTTCTGAGCTTGAGGACTCCAAGACCTGCCGGGATTGCAGGGTTTAGGGTTTAGGGTTTAGGGTTTAGGGTTTAGGGTCTAGGGTTCAGGGTTCAGGGTTTTCGGGTCCAGGGCTCAGGCTCCGTCATCGTGCTCCCGATGGTGGCTACAGAGAGCCCGGTTCCGAATCTTCAACAATTCTCCGGCTACCCAGAGGCTCCAATACCCCTTGAAATAAGGGAAATTCCTTATAAACCATGTAAGGAACCTTTGTACATTTTAAGGAACATTCCTTAATCAAGGGGTATAGGAGTCTCTGGGTACCTATCAAGGAGGTAAGCGTTTCTGCGGAAGACCTACTTGGTGGCTTTACGAAAAAAAGAGAGAGTCCTAATAGATAACCCCCCCGCCCAAAAAAATAGTAGGATTCCCTCATAAGCAGCACAATAAGGTACCCCTAGTTTCGCAAGCCGCCACTTAAAGTGGACCCCAAACCCTAAACCCTAAACCTTCTGGCACAGATACTTCTGTTGGGTTACTATAAGGCCATGCATACGCCGTTCTTTAGTTGTCTAAGCCCTGGAGCCATCCACCCCACATAAAACCCTTAGGGTTTAGGGTTTAGGGTTTAGGGTTTAGGGTTTAGGGTTTAGGGTTTAGGGTTTAGGGTTAGGGTTTAGGGTTTAGGGTTTAGGGTTTGAATCCTAAACCATCAACCCTCAAGTAGGTCAACGGTGTTCATTCTGTGGCATTGTTTTTCTGTACTTGTGGTTGTGAGGAGGGAAGGCAAAAGAGCTGAGGCAAGTTTCACTTGTTGTCGTCCCATATCTGTTCGCTGGAGAGTAAATCTAGACCCAACAGTAACATAGGAATGACAAGGGTGCCGGCTTTGGTTGAAAAGGGGATTTCTGCATCAATGAACACTCGTTTTGCACCAACACCCCCTGGTTCGTAGTAGAGAATGAGGGAATTAGATCTTTTAGGTATCGGGTTTAGGGTTTAGGGGTAAACACCACACTTCTTCGTAGGGAATGAGGGAAGAGGACCATTCAAAAGCGCCAAACACCCCCAACACCCAAATTTTTTATGCCCTCCATCCCTAACCCTTACACCCTACGCCTTGCGATAGTCCCCCCCTTATACTACCGGTCCTTACTAGGGATTCTAGTAGGGGGGATACGATAATCCCTGTGGCTGTTACGTTAAGAGGGAACGGCCCAACCTACACCCGAACAAAAACTCATCAAGTTGCTTAAACCCCACTGAGGTCGAAGCCTCGTTATAGCCACTGCGCTGCGTACCCATGCCGATGGCTAAGGGGGCCTGCCCAAGAATTGCACAGAAGAATTAGGGTTTAGGGCTTAGGGCTTTAGGGAGTTTAGGGAGTGTAGGGAGTTTAGGAAGTTTAAGGAGTTTAGGGATTTGCGTTTAGGGAGTTTAGGGTTTAGGGTGGGCGTCTTCGACCACGTACAAGCCGAAAAGAATCCTAGCCTCAGTCTCAACAATGGTTTAGGGTGTAGAGTTTAGGATTTAGGGTTCAGGGTTTAGGGTTTAGTTTAGGGTTCAGGGCTTAGGATTTAGGGTTCAGGGTTTAGGGTTTAGGATTTAGGGTTCAGGGTTTAGGGTTTAGTTTAGGGTCCCCGCCCTCAAGCCTCATGACCGCCTTCGGGGCAACAACTCAAGCGCTTGCTTGTCAACAGGTTCTATCACACCACTTGCTTGCGGTTTAGGGGGTTTAGGGTTTAGGGTTTAGGGCTCAGGGTTTAGGATTTAGGGTTTAGGGTTAGGGTTTAGGGTTTAGGGTTTTACGGACATCATATGGGGAGCCTCTACCTTGTGGGCCTTTGTTGGGTGCCCTAACAATAAGGTACCGTAACCCTAACCCTAAACCCCTAACCCTAGACCCTAGACCCTAGACCCTAAACCCCTAAACCCCTAAACCCCTAAACCCCTAAACCCCCAAACCCCTAAACCCCTAAACCCCTAAACCCCGAAACCCCTAAGCCCCTAAACCCCTAAACCCCTAAACCCTAAACCACCAAACCCAGAAACCCGAACCCTCATATGGCAGCTGGCGGCTTCGAGGATGAGTTCTTGGGTGCGTTGTCCATGTCGGGGAACGGTTGGTTGAGAGTGCTACAAGGCATAAAGGTCGGGCCTTCAAAAGGACCTCTTATATAGGGACTTGGGGGCCCAAGTATGTAAGAATGAGGCACATGAGGGTAACCCTACACCCTAAACCCCTAAACCCGTAAACCCTGTAGGCCATGTGTGTGGTGGGCTTCTGCTTAGGGCTTATAGGGTGCAAGGCTCGGAAATCACAACAAGGCGCCTTCTTCTGATCATGCAGTGTATGGCTCTTCTTTCAAGTCGCTCTAAGCGCAGGCAGCCTTGGTGCCTGTCCCTTTCTTCTTCCCTGTGTCATCCATAGAGCGCACCACAGCTTGGGAAGGCTCATTTTTCCAAGCGGAACGATCAAGCTTCCTGCCATGCAAGCACATCCCTAAACCCTAAACCCTAAACCCTAAAACCTAAAACCCTAAACCCTAAACATTATGCAGCAAGCACATGCACACATGCCCTGCTGTGCACGAAAGGCCTCTTCGACTTAAAATCCACGGATCTGTGGAGACGAGGTACACGCATTTTAGGGTGGGTGCTCCGTACTCCCCCAGCCACGTGATGCCGAGGAGTGGTATTGTAGGCATGAGATCTGTTGCTGTTAAGGGTTTAGGGTTTAGGGTTTAGGGTTTAGGGTTTAGGGCTTAGGGCTTAGGGTTTAGGGTTTAGGGTTTAGGGTTTAGGGTTGAAACCCCTCCTATACCCGAAGCCCTCCGGCCTGAAGCCCGCTTCGGGTGCCGATCGTCGTCGCCGGCATCGCGTACGTGCACGCCTTGGGAGGGGCTTTGGCTTAGGGTTTCTTGGGGAACCCTAGACCCTAAACCCTAAACCCTAATCCCTAAACCCTAAACCCTAACTTTGGGGTTAGCCCTGAGTCCTAAACCCTCTGTGCTCATAGGTTCTGTAGTGTCCAGGGCTCAAAAATCTGTGAGCCCCAAGGCATGGAGCCAAACAAGCCGGTGCTTTGATGTGTTTAGGTTTAGGGTTTAGGGTTTAGGGTTTTAGGGTTTAGGGTTTAGGGTTTAGGGTTTAGGGTTTAGGGTTTTAGGGTTTAGGGTTTTTGGGGTTTTAGGGTTTTAGGCAGGATTTAGCGCTTAGGGTTTAGGGTTGCGCCCCATCCCTGCGACCCGAGCTGAGGCCACGGCTGCACCTGCTCTTTGCGGCGCATCATTTCGGGAGAACACCTTGTCAGAACGGTTTAGGGTTTGGGGCTTAGATTTAGGCTTTAGGGTTTAGGGTTTAGGGTTTGGGGTTTGGGGTTTGGGGTTTGGGGTTTGGGGTTCAGGGTTTGGGGTTTAAGGGTTCGGAACTTAGGCCTTTACAGGCTCGGGCCCAGGGTGCTTCTGGCCACAGAGGCAGCTGAACGGGAATATGCCTCAGGGTTCAGGGTTTTGGGCTGAGGGTTCAGGCTATAGCCCAGTGCATGATAAGGTCGGAAAAAAGATGGTGGAGCCCAATACGTTGGCGACGTGCTAAATGAAGTAAATCAACTACAAACGCAAGGACCGCTGAATCACAGAACCCGCCAAACCCCAAACCCGGAACCGCACACCCCAAACACTAAACCCTAAACCCTAAACGCTGAACCCTAAACCCCAAACCCCAAACCCTAAACCCTATATTGCCTAGAAATCAGGAACCATCCCCCCCCCCCCCCCAAACCCCTAAACCCTAAACCCTAAACCCCCAAACCCGAAACCCCCAACCCCCAAACCCTTAACCCTGAACCCTAAACGCCAAGCCCTAAACCCTAAACGTCCCAGCCCTAAACCCCGAAACCCTTAAACCCCAAAAAACCCTAAACCCCTAAAACCCTAAACCCTAAACCCTAAACCCTGAACCCTAAACCCTAAACCCTCGGCTGGCTCACCTCGCCCGAGCTCGTCGGAAGCGTCTTCGAGGACTGTCTGGATGATGGCGCCTGTCCGTGAACCCAGGCGTAGGGTTTAGGGTTTAGGGTTTAGGGTTTAGGGTTTAGGGTTTAGGGTTTAGGGTTTAGGGTTTAGGGTTTAGGGTTTAGGGTTTCGGGTTTAGGAAACCACGACTCAAAAGCCCTGCAAGGCTTTACACCCCCAAATCTTGGAGACTTCCACCTCTAACATGATGGGAAATAACAACCTGAAAACCTTCAAAAGCCCCAAAAAAGCCCTCAAGACCTTAATCGTGATGCCTTGAAGTTTATCCCTAAACCCAAAACCCCCAAACCCTAAACCCTAAACCCTAAACCCTAAACCCTACACCGTAAACCCTAAACCCTACAGTCAGAGATCCCCAGATCCGATGTCCATGCCGAGGGGGTGAAGGCTTAGGTTCGGTGTGAACATGGGGGGGAGTAAAACGTGACAGGGCATCCTACGTCCTATGATATACGTCTATGGTCCCAATGCGAGTGGGCTTTCTGAGCGTGGAGCCCTAGATGAACCCTCTGGCCCTAAACCCCGTAAAGCCCTGTAGGGCCTACAAGCAGAAGCCTGCAAACACACAACCCTAAACCCTAAACCCTAAACCTTAAACCCTAAAACCTAACCCAAAACCCTAAAACCCTAAACCCTAAACTTAACCCCAAAACCTAAACCCTAAACCCTTGAGGTGGGTGAGGGTGCAGTTCTCAGATTTTGCATGGCGAAGTCTCCCATAAAGAATGGTGCCACACCTTATTAAGCCCATCTCAAAGCCTCCCCTAAACCCTAAACCCTAAACCCTAAACCCCAAACCCTAAACCCTAAACCCTAACCTGCTAATTAGAGTTCAAAGCTGCAACGCGCCGAAGTTTACCAGAACCCCGCGAGTTTCTAACGGAAAAAACCAGGCACAATTCTGCGAAACTTTTGCAGGCACCCACAGCCCAAGGGTTTAGGGTTTAGGGTTTAGGGTTTAGGGTTAGGGTTTAGGGTTTAGGGTTTAGGGTTTAGGGTTTAGGGTTTAGGGTTTAGGGTTTAAGGTTTAGGGTTTAGGGTTTAGGGTTTAGGGTTGAGGGTTTAGGGTTTAGGGTGCAAAGGCAGTGGGGGCTGAGGAGTGGAGGTGGTGGGGCGGCAGGGGGGTATGCCAAACACACAAATTTATGGGAATTTGGGCCTGAAGACATGGAAAAAACCAACCCACCACCCCCAGAAATTGCTCCAGAACATCAACAGAAAATCGATCCCAGGCTGCATGGGCCTGTGTAGACACCAGCCCATTTTGCACGGCTAGGGTCGTCCATGCGACTGCTAACTCCTGGTGGCTGCTCGGATCAAAGAATTCTAGGGGCAGCGGTTTAGGGTTTAGGGTTTAGGGCCCAAAACGAACCCAACGATGAACATGCATACTACGAACTGTAACAAGCCTTGGCGGACGCAAAGTTAGGCATATAGACCACTTGAACGGATTGACGCACATTTATTTTATATATGTAGCTAGCCAGCCCAAGGGTGAATTAAAGTATGTGTTCAGTTCATTCAGTATTTCGGATAGTTACAAAGAGCTAGTTGTAGCTTCGTGTTGTAGGCACTAAATGGTGGCCAAAACTTGCCGTGCTATTCTAACCTATGAAAACACATGAATCAACAACCTTTTTCAGGCTCATTTAGTCCGGAAGCTTTTCTCAGACGTGAGCGTAATTGGAAGGAGTAAAGAATTGCAGTAAACCCTACCCTAAAACCGCCCGCCACCCCTCTCACCTGTGTTGGGTAGGCTGGCGCAGTCGAGCGTACAGCCAGACGGTGGCAGGCTCTGCTAGGCTGCAGAGCATGCGGGCACACCTTCGAGGGGGTCGCCAAGTTAGAGTCGGCTAGCTTTGTCCCGAAGTGTTGTTTACTACCCGAACCCCGACAGTTTCGTTCTCGATGCTTTAGGGAGAAATCCAACCCACAAAACCCGAAACCCGAAACCCTAAACCCCAAACCCCCACAAGCATCAGCCCTTAACTCCCAAAAGGTCTCCTCGCCGGAGTCGAAAGTGGGCTTTGCGGGCTCTGGAACCTCGTCGCTGAGGTCTGAAGCCTGCGGTCAAGAAGGGTGGACTCAAGGGGCTTAGGGTGTTTAGGGTTTAGGGTTTAGGGTTTAGGGTTTAGGGCTTAGGGTTCATGGATGCTTAAACGGGTCGCAAGTACCCTTAAATAATTGCGTTATGACCATCATATCTACCCTACTTCTGGGTTTAGGGTTTGGGGTTTAGGGTTTGGTGCTTGATTTCCGGTTTCGGGGGCGCTTAAGGAGGGATTACTTGACTCGTTGGAAGGAATAGGACAGGAACGGAGGCATAAGCTCTAGGGTTGAGGGTTTCAGGGCTTTGGGTTTCAACGCTGGGGGTGAAGAAGCTCATGGCTTCGGGCTTGAGGGCCGAGAACTAGCAGCCCACCCCAAGAAAACCCAGAGTCCCCCCAAGAACCCAAACCTCCAACCCTTAAGGGGTAAAAGGAGGGACCCCTAGAAGGACCCTTCATCATATTCCCCTATATAACCCTTTCTATACCTGATAGAGTCCCTGTATACCTAAGTACCCGAAACTCTAAACCCCTAAGTAACCCCTATGGTCCCTCGTAAGGGTCCGTCCTGAAGTGCCTTGAAACCCCCAAGCCCCACAGCCCTAAGCCCCCAACCCTCAACCCTAAACCCATGAACCCGTGAAGCGACAGTTTAGGGTTTAGGGTTTAGGGTTTAGGGTTTAGGGTGTAGGGTTTAGGGTTTAGGGTTTAGGGCACACGATCAGATGATCATTTCTACTGCACGTGTACTTTGAAAGCGGCGCTCAAGAATGTTACAGTACGATTTGTACTCCTACACCTCTGATTCGAAGTATGAACATCAAGTTAGTAGTTTGAAAAATGTTTTTACATATAGAGAAATACAAAAAACTGTAAAGCGATTTACGTGTTGTACTTGAGGAACTAGCAAACTGAGCATGTTGTCTTTTCGTTCTATGTGTTCAATGGATGAGAGTAATATTCTCGCTAGAGGCCATTTGTTTTGCAAATCAACAAATCTAGTTAGCAATGGATGAAAGTAATATTCTTGCTAGAGGCCATTTGTTTTGTAAATCAACAAATCAAATTAGCCACCCAAAGTGCCATAAAGAACCACCTCTTCGTAATTCAAACCACAGCTTCATGAGTCTGACTCATACTTTGAACCCCCCATTTATGTATAGTCTTCATCTAAGCTAACCTCCATGGTGTAAACTATTGCGGGGGACAGCCGAGTCTCCCTGAGAGTCTGACTCAACGAACGCTACCATTTCGGTCTAATTAGCAGGCCACGTGTAAGCAAAGCTGCAGACCTATGTTAAGGTTCGAAATGGCGAGGCAGTGGAAAACGTAAGGGCCGTTTGGTTCTGGCCCAGACCCTCTAGGAGCCAAGATTCATCCCAAGACTTTGTTTGGGAATCTTGGTTCTTGGTTCTTGGTTCCGGCCCGAGTTAAAATTAACACGGGGCCCGTGTTAAACTAACACGGGCCCAGACCATGGAAACCAAGAATCCCCGCAAGACTTTTCTGCGAATCTTGGTTACTGCTTCGGAGCGTGTCAATAGAACGGGCCCAGGCTCAAGCAGCATGACTCTCCGAGCTGAGGCTCAGGAAGCCACGTTGTAAAGCTTTAAGTCTTCCGGGGTGGGTTCTGGGGGGGGGGGGGGGGTTATACGTATGTATATACATATATATATATATATGTTGTATATTAGTCATGTACTATTTACTCTGTATACTGTATACACAAGAATGCAGATTATACTGCAGTATGTAACTCGCTCACCGCCCCCCATGCCAACCGCGAGCCTGGAAGCTTTGCACCATGCAAGCACCGCCACCTTGCGAGCGGGGGACAAGAATGCAGGAATTTCGACTTGGGGTCTAAGGTCAAAGGCTGCCAAACCCTAAACCCTAAACCCTAAACCCTAAACCCTAAACCCTAAACCCTAAACCCTAAACCCTAAACCCTAAACCCTAAACCCTAAACCCTAAACCGGGGTTGAGGGTTTGGGCCTTAGGGTGTAGGAGTTGCCAAAGTTGACGATTTAGGTCCGCCTGGACCGTACCGGCCACGACTAAAGAGCTTAGGGTTGTGCCTGCCCTGGATAACAAGGTGCAGGTCGTTCAAGATGTAGGGTTTGGGGTTTAGGGTTTCGGGTTTAGGGTACAACAGGGTGCAGGTGTTTCAAGATGCAGCGTATTTCCCTCTTATACGTAGGGTTATAAGCCCCCGCCCCCCCCCCTCCCCCCCCCCGCCCCCGTCAGCAAGGCCGCGGTACCCTGAAGAAGGTTGCAACCATAGCTACCCTACTCATTACGCTACTTATGAGTCATTACCCGTGAACCTCCAAGTGGGGTTCTACATCGCTATTCGGGCTTTTCAATGGTGAATTGGGATTCCTCAACTTGACCTACCAGATTCTTAGGGTACTTTCATGGTCTCTTATCTTAGTATAGGGCCTTAACAGGAGACCCTTACCCTATACATCCCAAGAGCATATACATCAGAACCCTGTAAAGAGGGTAGAGGACCGCACTTAGAGGTTCATGGTACTTCATAACCCAACCAATAACTGATACTTGGGTTATAAGTAATTGCCATGAACCTCCAAGTACTAGGGGGCCATGAAACTAAACCCTAAACCCTAAACCCTAAACCCTAAACCCTAAACCCCAAACCCCAAACCCCAAACCCTAAACCCTAAACCCTGGACAGATAATCGAACTTTCTTGATTTCTTGGGCCCCACTCTTGGGATGGAAGCTCTTTGTCCCGGCATCGGCGCAGGCCGAGTTGTTTTAGGGTTTAAGGGTTTAAGGGTTTAGGGTTTATCGTTTAGGGTTAATTAGTACAGGAAAGTAGGGCAAACGTAGGGGAACTATGGTTGTGAGGCTTTGTTCAAGTCGTTCTGTAGCCATGAGTTGAGCTTCTAGCTTCAGTCGCAGACCCTCAACAGCAACCTTCATCCGACCACCCTCCATGCCCCCTCCCCCCGCCTCCCCAAACCCCCAAACAAAATAGACACGCACACACACACACACAGAGAACATACACACACTTCACTGGCCCTAAAACTCCGCCCTACACCCCTAAACACATGAACCAACTCCAGACCATAAACCCTAAACCCATGAACTCACCATACGACCCTAAGCTTATGAACCTGAAGTTCCCCCCCCCCCGCCCCCGCAGCCCAGCGCGACCTGCGAATGTCTGCGCAGGTGCCCTGGGAAGAGCACTGAACACAGGGTGAGGTGCGTAGTAGGGTTTGGGAGGTAGGTTCAAGGGTTCAGGGCTCAAGGTTTCGGTTTCGGGTGAAAGGGTGAGGCAACTCAAGGCCCCTAGCACTCCGAGTGAGATTTAGGGTTTAGGGTTTCGAGTTTAGGGTTTAGGGTTGCCTGAGCAAAAGCCGGCTTCAGCAGAAGTATCAGAGAGTATGTTGGATGAGGGTTTCGTAGGGGTTCGTTCTGGCTAGCTTCTCTGCACGAGTGATGGGAAGAGTTCGCAGACCCTAAGGTTGTGGCGCAGGGGAGGAGCTGTGCGGAAAGAATGCCGATGCCGGGGACGCCCATCCTGCGTATTCTTCTGCCCCAAGGGTGGCCCAATGTATACACTCACTACAGCTCATAACAGTAGGGAAGAACAACCGCACTCAAACCCTAAACCCTAAACCCTAAGCAAGCCCCCCCTAAAACCTCGTGACCCACTGTAGGCGTGATTAGCACTTACAGCGCTTTGGCGCGGGATTCTTCAAGAGCTCATTCAGTCCCTAAACCCCCTCTGCCTGCTGCTGCGTTTTTTCACATGCAGCCAGCATGGTAAGATCTTCGCTCCCTTGGCAAACTGCGTGACTGCCACCAGCCCATCAAGGCTTCCAGTTTGACAAGTACGCCCCAAAAGGGGTACTCGCGCACGCAGACCCCTGTCTTCGCACACCCCCATGTAGGTGTAGGCTGTTTAGGTTTTAGCCGAAGAGGTAAGCCTTCAGCCCGAACTCTTCGCTGTTTGGGACTTATGGTCCTAAACCTTAAACCCTAAACCCTAAACCCTAACCCCTAACCCCTAAACCCTATAAACCCTAAACCCTGACCTCTAACCCTCACCCTAAGCCCTAAACTTTGACCCGAAACCCTAAACCCCAAATAAACCCCAAATGAAGCCCAAATAAACCCCAAATAAACCCCAACTAAACCCCAACTAAACCCCAAATAAACCCCAAATAAACCCCAAATAAACCCCAAATAAACCCCAAATAAACCCCAAATAAACCAAATAAACCCCAAATAAACCCCAAAAAAAACCCAAAAAACCCCAATAAACCCCAAATAAACCCCAAATAAACCCCAAATACACCCCAAATAAACCCCAAATAAACCCCAAACAAACCCTAAAAAACCCTGAACCCTAAACCCTAAACCCTAAACCCCAAATAAACCCTAAAAAACCCTGTGGAAGAATCCGAGTGCCGAGCGCATGGAGCTCGAAAACCTGGTTGCTTGTTCGACGACGGAGTTGGGTACAAACATGTGGGTTTCGGGTTTCGGGTTTCGGGTTTAGGGTTATGGGTTTAGAGTTTCGGGTTTAGGTGTTAGGTTTTAGGGCTTAGAGTTTGTAGGGTTGAGGAACCCAAATAGTAGGATTCCCTTATTATAACAAGGACCCCAACAAGGTACCCCTAATTCCGGAAACCCCCGTATAGGGTTCGGGGACAATGATGCAGGAGTCTAAGCACTACCACTAGTATCCTCTCATCATCCCTGTGTTAACCCTAAACCCTAAACCCTAAACCCTAAACCCTAAACCCTAAGCCCTAAGCCCTAAGCCCTAAGCCCAAAGGCAACCCAATCATCGACTTTTGCTCCATAGGCCCCAGAACCCTCAACCCGTTTTAGGCCTCTTGTGCGTTTTTGGGACAGCAAGGTACGGAAAAGGAGCCTCCTTTAGGGTTTAGGGTTTAGGGTTTGAGGGGTGTTTAGGTGTTAGGGTTTAGTGCCCAAAACCCACACCCTCATCCCTGATCCACATCCTAGATCTTCTACTATTTGCTTAAGACCCCCCCCCCCCCCCCCCCCCCGCGCCAAAAAAACATAATTAAAAAAACAACAAAACTGTAAAACAAATGAAAGGTAAGAGTCCCGATATTACCCTTGTGAGGAACCAGAATGTATATACCCCAAACCCTAAGCCCTCAACCCTCAACGAACCCTAAAGCCTAAACCCTAAACCCAAATCCCTATATATACATATATATATATATATGTATTTGTTGTGTTCTTGTTCGACTTTAAACTCAACTCTTCTCCTCGCCCTCTTCTCCTCGCCTGGTCTACTCCTAGAGACTCCCTGGACTCCCTGAAATGCCCCAACCCCAGAGACTCCCTGGAGTGCCCAACCCCAGAGACTCCCTGGAGTGCCCGACCCCAGCGACTCCCTGGAGTGCCCAATCTAAATCCCTATGGTGGGGATGTTCGAAATACAATAATTGTTTTGTTATTTTTCTTTTTTGTTGGGGGGTGGGGGGGTCTTAAGCAAATAGAGGTCCCTAAACCCTAAACCCTAAACCCCAAACCCCCAAACCCTAAGTCTTGCGGAATCCTTATGAAGTTCCTCACCTCGGATGCCATCGTGCCGAGCACACCCGCGTCGTGCCACTCGCTGCGGACAGACATGGCCTCTTGCACCGAGTGCTTGGAAGAGGTTTAAGGTTTAGGGTTTATAGGGCTTAGGGTTTATAGGGTATAGGTTGTAGGGTTTATGGGGTATAGGGTTTAGGGTTTAGGGTTTGGGGTTTAGGGTTTAGGGTTTGTTGCGGCTTCGGTTTCGGGATTGCTTTGAGGACATGTCCAGCCGGCAGGAGATCATGACACCTCTTCGCAACTTAAGGCCGTTGCACGTGCAATAGAAACTCCCCCACCGTATCATGTCACCTCTTCTGCCCCAAGCCGGGCCTAAACCCACGATTCCCCTGGACTACACCCCAAGATCCCAAAACACATGTTCCCAGTACCTATGTGTTCTTAGTTTGGATCTTTGGACTCTTGGCCTGCGTGCCCAACAATCTTCTGCGCTAGGCCCCACCCCCTGGGAAGGTTTAGTGCTCAGGGTGCTTTCTGCAAACAGCCTGGAAAGGCGGAGGGGGCCCCCGAAGGTAGGAGCCTAAACGCCAAGCATCAAGACCAGAACGGCAGGGGTTAGTGGGGGTTTAGGGTTTGGGGTTTTGGGTTTAGGGTGTGGGGTTGGAAACACGCACACGTCTCCTGAACTGTTTCGTAGGGCATTTACGATAATAGGGGTATTTTATTGGGGGGGATCCTACTATTTGGGGTCATGCTACAGCCGAACACTGTGAGGCAGTCGAAGTAAAACAGGGCTGTGGTAGCGATTCTGGAAACGGTGATGGCGCGGCAGATTCCCACTTGCTGACCATGACTCGAATTCTGCATGCATTGTTCGGTAAGGCTGAAACCCGCCAAAAGCAAAGTTTGACAGATCCTGAAACCTGAGCCTGTTCATTATGACTCCCACAATTCCCCCCTAAACCCTAAACTCTAAACCCTAAACCTAAACCCTAAACCCTAAACCCTAACCCCGAAGTGCTGAGAGGTCGCACCGAGACGGCCCGTCCACGGAAGTGGCGCAATCGCGCAAAAGCTGCCGCGGCATTCTGACGGTTCACTTGGCTGCACTTAGTAGGGTAGCTAAATTAAGAAACCCAATAAGCCCAAAAAAGGCTAAGGAGGCTAAGGATCTAAGGGTACAGTAAAGTACCACAGAGGTTTAGGGTAGGGCTTGGGGCTGGAGTTTGGGAGGATGTCATGGTGAACTCAGCGAAACTTATCCCTTGTATACGTGCATACATTGCACATTCATATACCAAGCGGCCGAAAAAAAGATGCTGCAACAATCTACTCGGACTCGTATCAAAGTCATGTGAAAATTGGTGTTAATGATAAAGCAAACAAAAACATCAAGCCACAGTCGGAATTGTCAACGTAGGGCAAAGAGTCCTGACCAAGCAAGCCAGGACAACTACGACTCACCTCCCATAAAGTTAAGCACCCCCCCCCTACCCCCGAATACCAAATACTCCCATGATCGGTCTATTCGAGTATATGAAGGGGTGTCTAATCTTAGGGGGTACTTGGAGGTTCATGGTGCTCATTAACCAGTTGTAACCAATTGTAACTGCACTTATAACCCACTTATCAGCCCCTGAAGTGCCCTAATCTGGTTATAAGCACAGTCATAAGTACAGTTACAATTGGTTTATAAGTACCATGAACCTCCAAGTAGGGGGATGGGATTACAGAGGAGGGGGGGTGGGGTGCCAAGACTGTGCATATTGAGCTTGGGACCTGGGCAAATGAAATGGATGCTCACACCATCGAACTTTGGTACCCTAAAGCCTAAACCCTAAACCCTAAACCCTAAACCCCAAACCCTAAACCCTAAACCCTAAACCCTAAACCCTGGGTTGCCACTGGGCAGGCCCTGCCGAGGCTGGTCGCAGAGCGTTCAACAAAAGAACTGCAAAGCCTTATCTACGTCAGGGGCTGAGTACCCTAGCCCAAAAACGATAAACCTTCATATTAAAGTAGAGTGTTCTCGATAGCCAAGAAGGTTAAAAGGTTACCTACCCAGTCCCTAAAAAAAAAACTTCAAGTCCAAGGCCCCAGGGGACGAAACGAACCCTAGGGTTTGTTTTCCTTAATAGGGATCATAGTACTATCGGGCAAATATGACGCCAATTTTCGGGTTCATGTATACCTGAATAGGAATTATAGTAGCGCCCGAAGCCCTGCCCTGAACCCTAAACCAAAACCCTAAACCCTAAACCCCAATTTTCAAGTTCATTTGGCCCCCAAGAATGACTTTGGCCACGCCTCGGCTTGTCGGCGCAGCACAAGCGCGTGGAGCTGCCGCAATGCCAGCAAGACCGCTAGCTTCCTCCAAACCGTCGAGGGGTAGGGTTTAGGGGTTTAGGGTTTAGGGTTTAAGGTTTGATCCCGGAGTTTTGGGGCTCTTTGGGAAAGAAGCCTAGATCATGAAGGGCATTTTGCGCCCAAAATCCCCTCCCAAAACCCCCAAAACCCGCAAATGGGGGGTTTACGATATTAGGGGGGCCTTCTTGAGGTCCTCAGCATAAGGGGGATCCTACCATTTGTGGGTCGATTTTGGGGGTCCCCCTATCTCCTAAACTCCCAAATCTCCCAAAACCCCAAACCTCAGAGGTTTCTTGCCTGAAGTGGTGTGGTGCAGGATTCTAGACGCCTCTAGGTAGAAACTACGATCATATTCCTTGAAGCCCTAAACCCTACTGGTACAACCTGAAAGCCCCAAGGCCAACCAAAAGGCTCTAAAACCCTAAAGTCCCAAACCCTAAAGTCCTAACCCTAAAGCCCCCAAAACCCTAAAAACCCTGAAACCCTGAAAGCTCACAAGCCACGGAGACAGGTGGTGGCCGCCTGGGCGGCCACGCCAGGCCACGGGTGGACTTTAGGGACAAATGAGCCCTAAGAGGGTGGAATTTTAGACCCAAGAGTAACATAGAAATACAAACGGTGCCCTTTTTGGTTTCAACGGGAGCCTAAACCCCAAATGAAAGGTCATAAGGGCCTACTCTGGGTCAACTTTGGGGCAGATTTGCACCCCCAAGGGAGAACCACCAGGGCTTAGAGTTTCAGTCTCCTGTTCAAGAAGGCCTCAAGCCCTATATCGAAGCGCAGAGAAAGAACGCCAACCTAGCTCAGCACCCAGACCTCTCCATCCCACGCAAGTCCTAGACCCTGTCGCGCTAAGACCCAAAAGCCCTGATCCTGAACCCAGGGCCCAGTAAACTGCCAGACCCAAGCCCTGGACAAAGAAATCTAGGGTTTAGGGTTTAGGGTTTAGGGTTTAGGGTTTAGGGTTTAGGGTTTAGGGTTTAGGGTTTAGGGTTTAGGGTTTAGGGTTTAATCCTGAACGGACTCGGGGTCCGGGGCTTGTACGTCGTAGCTTGATCCAAGGCTCCTTTTCTGTGGAGGTTGGGGGCCGAGACACTCAAATTTTTCGTCCCCTAAACCCTAGACCCTAAACCCCAATAGCCCTAAACCCTAAACCCCAATCGCCCTAAACCCTAAACCCCAATAGCCCTAAACCCTAAACCCCAATCGCCCTAAACCCTAAACCCCAATAGCCCTAAACCCTAGGAGCCCTAAACACCCATTTTCAGAGGCTCGCCGTCGTCCTACGAGCGAAGACGCAGGAACTACGGCATGAAACTGGCGCATGAGCCGCGGCTTCCTTGGGGACCCGATGAACCCTAACATTGGGGGCCATATACCCTAAACCCTAAACCCTAAACCCTAAACCCTAAACCCTGTATACCACTATAAGTCCTGTTAAGGTACGTGAACCCTGAACCCTCTTAGGGTTCATGTCGTCCCCGAGGTTAGCACCCTGAACCCTAGGGCGCAGGGTTCGCCACCCTCAGTCCCAGGGTTCATGGTCCACGAATCTACAGTTCTTCTAGGGCTTCCTTGAGGTTTAGGGTATAGGGTCAGGGGTTTGGGGTTAGGGCTCTTAGGGTTTAGGGCTCAGGGTTTAGGGTTTACTTCCACACTTCAACCCCCCTCAGCTTGAGAGACTCTTTTCGGGTGGTTTGAGGGAAAGCCCAGTCATTGGGGGTTTGGGCTTGGGGGGGGGCTTTGGGGGGGGGGGGGGGGGGGCTGTTGGGGGGGGGCTTGGGGGGGGGGGGGGGGGGGGGGCTTGGGGGGGCTGTGGGGGGGGGGCTTGGGGGGGGGGGTGGGGGGGGGGGGGGTGGGTGGGGGGGGGGGGGGGGGGGGGGTGGGGGGGCTGCTGGGGTCTAGGGGTGGTGTAGGCCGATCCTTCAGTTTTGAATTTAACCACATATAGTTGTCGAGCTTCTAAGGGCGTTACAACGCTCGGTGTGGGCCCGATTAGCTCATGGTCGGAACAGCGCTCGAAACTGAACTACCCCTAGAGGGTCCATGTTTGCCACAATAGGTATCATTAACAAACAAATTAAACCTGCTAAACCGAAACCAGGAAAAAGCTCTACAAACCTCAAATTCAAACCTGGACTTTCACGCACTGAGCCCAACTGCGACCCCTTAGGACGCATGCGCTTCCTTGGCTACCGTTTAATAAGTGAGTCCCTGAACCTAAAGCCCTACAGCCCTAAACCTAAAACCCTAAAACCCTAAACCCTAAACCCTAAACCCCAAAACCCTGAACCCGTAAACTGCAGGTTTGGCAGGCTTACAGATTTCGTGAGTGTGCAATGGCAAGTTGCCTTGCCCCACCACACGACGCCACAAACACAACGCCTAAATGACAGCAACCCTGAAACCCAAATGAACCCTAAACCCCAACCAGCAATCAAACGCCTGAAATCAATACCCTAAACCCCAACTATGACAGTCCTAAACCCTTGCACCTAAATCAAACACAGGTAACAAAAAAACAGCCCAAATCCCTACAAGCCTAAACCCTAACCCTGACCCCTAAACCCTAAACCCTAACCCTAACCCTAAATACAGCAACACCTCTCTCTCCACTTTTTCAAGTGCCGAGATCCACGCATCTCCAGTTCTGCCTGGCACAAACTCCCCGCACCTTGCAGCTCTAAAACCTCCTATACCGCCTATCCCCTAAAAAAACCCCTAAACCTAAACCCCCTAAACCCTCGGGATTTAGGATGAAGATTTCAGGGACGCATTCCTGAGAAACCCCAGTGCTGGTCCTGGTCAGTTACGTACCGCTAACACCCCAATTTTGAAGGGAAATCATATTTCCTCCTCACCACATGCTCCAGGAAGAGTCAGGGTTTAAAGGTTTAAAAGGTTTAAAGGTCTACTGTTTTAAGGTTTTCAAAGGTTTTTCAAGGGTGTAAAGGGTTTACAGGGTTTTAAGGGTTTTTGTCAAAAAATGGTTTAAAGGGTTTAAAGGGTTTAAAGGTTTAAATGTTTCACAGTGGTTTAAGGGTGTGTAGGATTCAGATTAGTATACGGGTCTTGCCACAATGTGAAGGACTTGCCAGCAATCTGGGCGTTGCAGTGCAGGCAGACTTTTCCTGTTGTCTCAGCGTCTGACATTGATTATAGATTGTCACTCCCCAGACCCCATCTTGGAAACCCACCCGTAAACCTAAACCCGAAACCTATACCAAACTTAAGCTGGGAGCACGCCTCCTTTCACTTAGCCTTGGGCCTCCCATAGCTAACACTTCGTCACATATCCATGCACCGAATAGTATGGGGTTCTCCGGTGGGCTCAGGGGTTTAGGGTTTTAGGGTTAGGGTTTAGGGGCCTATAAGTAACCATGCCCAAAACGGCACGTCCAGGACGAGGCAACGACACTTGATACTCAAAAGATGGTAAACATCTGGCTCAAGTTTTTCCGAACCCCCAATGCATCTAGTATCAATAGTTTTATGTTCATATATGTCTATATATTTATTATATTATAATATATTACTCTACATATTATATTATAAGGTAATAATAGTATATTTATTACATTATCTTAATATTATATTATATTATTTCATTCTACTATATACCTATATATTACTGAGATTAATTGCATTTACATTATAATATATATTATATTACATTAACATTCTACTATAATATATCACATTTATATTATATTACATATAATAGCATATGCTCCGCCCCCCCCCCCCGCTTGTCCCTATAAAAAACCTTCGTAAAAAACGATTAGAAGTGACATGCCTGGTTATGCCACCATTTCCTGTTCTGGGCCCACGTCTAACCAGAATGTGAAAAAAAACCTGTAACGTGACACGTGTGTGTTTACATTAACTTGCACATCCACATGAAAAAACACGGAAAAACCACGAACATGCATTTAGTGAACATGTTTGGTGAATGATTTGCAGAGGACGGGCCGATAGAACACAGAATTGTATTCAAAAGCACTTTTTTGGTTTTGCCAAATTTGCAAAAAAATAAGACAAAAACAACAAATATTCAAACCATGGCAGCCAATTGACCAGTTTGGTTTTGGGTTTCACTTTTTCCCTGGCCTCAAAAAACCAAAAAAAATCTGGTCTGCTTTTTGGATTTTCCACTCAAAATCCAAAAAAAACCGTGTTTTTTTGGATTTCAGTGCTCCTGGGCCTCCTGAAACCCAAAAACACATGTTTTTTTTGATTTTCACTGGTTGTTTTGTTGGATTTTTCAAACTCGAATACAACAACCTCGTGCTTTTTTTTGGATTTTCAACCCCACCCCCGGCGAGTAAATCCAAAAAACACAATGTTTTTTTTTGGGTTTTTTTTTTTTGCCAAAAAACCAAAAAAAACTCGAAAAACCAAAAAAACCCAAAACAGCGGTGTCCCCCTTCCATGGTTTTGGTTTTTGGCTTTTTTGGTTTTGGACTTTTGTGCAAATTTTCGCAAAAAATTCTTCTAAGTATAACCGCATGTGTATTGTAAAAAAGTGGGTTTCTTCTCATGTGACTGCATTGACACCACACAGAGCAAAACACAAACACACCCACCATTTTCGCTTAATTAATTGAGATTCAGCCTATTCGGTTGTAGGCGTGGCGTTAACCTGTAAAGTTCACATATGCCTTATACGATGAAAACTTAGAGCGTGATGTCTTTGGGGATGGGCGTCTAATATCCGCCGACCCCTCTTTTAGAGCGTGGAAGGTCAGTTGAAGACCATTTGCCCTCATGCCCACACCCCCCTCCCTACCCCTCTCCTCGAACCTCACCCGTACCCCTTAGGGGCTCCAGCGCGATGCCCCCCCACCTCCCCCCTCACCCTTACACTTGGAAATGGAAATTGTGTTTAGGGCTCCAGTGCATGCCCCTGACACCCCCCTCCCCCCCCCCCCCCCCCCCCCGCCCCCCCCACCACTGCCCCCCCGGCCCCCCCTCCCCCCCCCCTTCTCACCCCATGGTTGCCGCATCCCCCACCCCGCCTCCCTCACCCTTACCCCCCCACCTAATCACCCCCACACCTGACCTTTTACTTAGAAATGAAAGGGTCCGGTGTTAGGGCCACGCACCGACCCCTACCCCCCACCTCACCCCTACCCCTTGCCTTTTACTTGAAATAAGTGTTTGAGGCTCCATGCATGCCCGCCCCCGCCCCCCCCCCCCGCCGCCCCCCCGCCCCCCCGCCCCCCCCTCCCCCCCCCCCCCCCCCCCCCGCCCACCTGCCCACCCCGCCCACCCCGCCCACCCCGCCCACTGCCCTCACCCCGTCGCCTCTGCCCCCAACCTTGCCCCCCCCGCTACCCCTACCCCTGACTTTTATGGTGTCAGGGGTTTTAGGGCATGCCCGACCCCTTGCCTTTTACTTGGAAATGAATGTTTGAGGGGCCCTCAAACACTTCATTTCCAAGTAAAAGGCAAGGGGTCCAAACCCTGACCACTTCATTTCCAAGTAAAAGGTCAGGGGTAGGGGTGAGGTGGGGGGGTAAGGGGTGAGGGCGGGGGGGGTTAGGGGGCAGAGGCCAAGTTGGGGGCAGTGGGAGGGCAAACAGGGGCCGGAAAAGGCATGGTGCATGCCCGGACCCCCCGCCGCCCCGCCCCACCTTCACCCCTTCACCTGCATGCCCGGACCCCCCCCGTCCCCCCCGCCATCACCGCTTACCCCCCACCTCACCCCGGTTCGGCTCTCCTGGTTAAGGGGGTTGAGGGTTTAGTAGTTTGGGGTTTAAGGGTTCAGGGTTTCGAGTTTAAGGTGTGAGGTTTAGGGTTTAAGGTTGCGTGCCAACTCCCTGCGCGTGAACTCAATGTTTCGCCCCCCCTGAACTCTAGAACCTATGGATATATGTAAGCGCAATGTAGGGGGTGTTTGTGTAAACCCTAGGGCCTCCTGTCGGGGTCGGCGGCATTTAGCCATTAAATAAAAAGTAATATTAAAAGAAATTAATTTTAAGAGAGGGTTTCTTAGGGTGTGTTTCTGAGGACGTGGGCCTGCAATTCAAAAGTCTAATTAGACTTAATGATGAGTGTATATTGCCCTTCTGAGGAAGCATATTTGCTTACTGCTTGGGTGGTTCTTCAGCGAATATTGGATGCAAACCCAACAACAAGGCACGAGCCCAATCAACCCAGAAGGCAAGCTCAGTGCCGTTCTAGTCCTTGCCCAAAAACTCCCAGAACATGATATGGAGGTTTACAAAAAAAAAACGGGACCCTTGCTCTAGACCCACCAAATAGTAGGGATTCCTTCATAATAAGGGTCCCAATAAGGTACCCGGAATTTCGGAAACCCCCATATCCTTCCTAAGGTGTCCTCTGAAGTTAGAGGCAGCTACAGGTTTAGCTCCGGGCTTGCAAAAGGTTTCCATAAGCCCTAGACCTTAGGCCCTAAACCCTAAAACCCTAAACCCTAAAACCCTAAACCCTAAACCCCAAACCCCAAAACCCCAAACCAGCCCTGAACTCTCATACCCAGGGCGTGAAGCGCCAAGGCACTGCAGGAACGGAAAAAAGCGCAAAGCAAAGCGAACACCTGGAGGCTTAGCGTTTAACCATCAACTCGAAACCCTCAACCCTCAAACCCTAGCCCTAAACCCTAAACCCTAAACCCTAAACCCTAAACCCGAAACCCTAAACCCTAAACCCTAACCCCCTAAACCCTAAACCCTAAACCCTAAACCCTAAATGCCCCAAACCCTAATCCCCTCAAGCCGAGGTCCAGCCTCGTCCTCCAGACATGGCTGTTTCTCAGCCCAGAGAAATCATGCACAGGCCGGCTTTTGGCTTGGGGTACACAGGGCAACAGGGAAGCTTAGGGTTTAGGGTTTAGGGTTTGGGGTTTGGGGTTTGGGGTTTCGGGTTCAGGGCTTAGGGTTGAGAGTGTCCTCCTGTGCCGCAACTCTCAAGACAGCCATTCTCGTTCGCCCGAGACCCGAGAGGTTCGTGGGTACATATACGTAGGGTTATAAGTAGGGCAACTATGGTTCCAACCCAACTCAAGATACTTGTAACCCTACGTCTAGGTACAAGTAAACTGCCAAGTGAACCCGAAAGGCAGAGCGAGTACCCTGAACCGGCCGCTGCAACAGGCTCCAGCAAAGCCCAGCAAGCAGGATATTGGGCCCTAAAGGTTTCCAAACCCTAAGCCCTAAACTCTAAATCCTAAACTAAACCCTAAACACTAAACCTTAGCAATGGAGAAAGATGTGAAAGAGTGGAGGAAAGACAATGCCCTTAGGGAAGTCCATCATGGACAAGGCTTTCATGAAATCCGTTTTAGCCGATCTGCAAGGATCACACACTTTGTTTATGTGCAAGCTTGGGGTTTAGGGTTTAGGGTTTAGGGTTTAGGGTTTAGGGTTTAGGGTTTAGGGTTTAGGGTTTAGGGTTTAGGGTTTAGGGTTTAGGGTTTAGGGTTTAGGGTTTAGGGTTTAGGGCTACTGGCAATCCCTTACTTGGAGGTTCATGGGTACTTACAAGTAGGGCTCGAAGCAGGGTAACTGTGCTTCTAACCTCATTTAGGGTACTTGGAGCCCTACCTCTATGTACCCATGAACCTTCAAGTAACCCTAAACCCTGCACAGTAACCTAAACCCGAAAACCTAGAGTCAGCACCCGGATAGTCTGGTTCACGCGTCTCTACGCCAGCCTGGCATGAGTCTAGGCAGATGCGGCAAAATGAAAAGCAGCAGTTGGCTGGCAGGGTTTGGGTTTAGAGTTTAGGGTTTAGGGTTTAGGGTTCAGGGTTGAGGGTTCAGGGTTTAGGGTTCAGGGTTCAGGGTTTAGGGTTTAGGGTTTAGGGTTTAGGGTTCAGGGTTCTGAGTTGGGGGAGCGCAATTTTAACTCGGAACCCGAAACCCATAAAAGGAGCAGAGGGCATGGGATGAGTGGGCTCAGTTGTGGTGGGCTTGCTCAGACCGGACTTTAGAGGACAGGTTAAAGCCCCAAACTCTGAACCTCCCTAGGCCGTAAATCCTAAACCCTAAACCCTAAACCCCAAACCCTAAACCCTAAACCCTAAACCCTAAACCCTAAACGTCTTTGCGTTTTCCGGGCTTAGGGGTGCTGGCTTCCGGGGCTTGGGGCCTTGGGGCTACCAGGCTCGTTTCAGGCTTCGGACAAACATGTGCAGAGTGTCAGTGACCCCAGCCCAAACACCTCTAGGGTTTAGGGTTTAGGGTTTAGGGTTTAGGGTTTGGGGCTTGGGGCTTGGGGCTTGGGGTTTGGGATCTATATGGGGTCCAAAGGGTACCCTAAACATAAACCCTAAACTCCAACATGAGGTAATTAGGGCCCCAACCACAACGCCAACTCGCGCTCTTCCGTGTTCATATGTGTCCGTTGAGAAAGAAAGTGAAACCCTTGCGGGTGCCAAGTATGAGATTCTGGCAGCATGGCCGTGCCCGGGTGCTACTACTTGCTTAAAGAGCCCCCCCCAAAGAATAAACACGCTCTTCCTTATAAGGATAGCTGTGGGATTATTATCCTTTATAACAACAAACCGTTCGAAGAAGCAGCACAAAGCCTATGTGAGAGAGCGAGCAGGTGAGCCTCGATCTTTTCCACCTGCTTCCTCGCTCAGTGGCAGTTTTGTCTGCTTCTGTCATTCGTCCGATAACTCGGACCTGTGATGTCACCTCGTTTCTTCGATCATTCGATCGATTTCCTAGGGGAGCCGACCTTTCCGGCTTCCCCGCAGACAAAGGAAGCAGAGGAAAATTGCAAAGAGGGTGGGAGGGTGGGCGAAGTAAATCGATGTGGCCGAGGCTATAGCCAAATCGGCCACGGTTTCTATTTCGAAGCAAGGGACAACGAACGAACAAAAGAGAATCTCACTCGACGTTGTTACTGCGGACAACAAGTAGTCCTACGAAACAACAAACCGTTCGAAGAAGCAGCACAAAGCCTATGTGAGAGAGCGAGCAGGTGAGCCTCGATCTTTTCCACCTGCTTCCTCGCTCAGTGGCAGTTTTGTCTGCTTCTGTCATTCGTCCGATAACTCGGACCTGTGATGTCACCTCGTTTCTTCGATCATTCGATCGATTTCCTAGGGGAGCCGACCTTTCCCATCGTTGGTGGGCGGCTTCCCATCGATCGCGAACACCAACGCCAGGTGTTCATGGACTGCCCGAAGTCCAGGAATATCGGAAAACCCCGAGGTGCAAGCAAACTCAAGATCCCCAATAACCCTTAGGGCACGATGAGTCCAAGGGTTCCAATCGACCGAGAGCTGGACCCATTCGTGGTACTCTTCGGTGTCCTCGAAACGACTGAAAGGATCTGAGATATTGGCCTTAGTCGGAACACGTTCCAGACGGTGTGATAAACCTTGTCGGTTGTGCCAGGTCCAATGGGCTGCGACCAGACAGTTCAAAGGTTGGTGCTTGCCGACGCCTCGTAAAAGAGCATGTCTGGAGGCCTCATTGTCACAGCACTGCACATAGTAATCATCAAGGAGAGGCCGAAAAATCATAGGCGCCAAAATGGCTACCCACGCTTCTAAGAGATAGATGAATGCCTGATTGGCTGAGAACTGTCGTAGCAACTCGGATGGAAGTCTCCCCTGGAAGTACGTGGCTCGAGAGGAGTCTCCGTGATAAAAGCACACTGCCGCCCAGCCGTTCTCGATGCCGGGCGTCTGGTTGGGGTCCCACTCAGGGATGACCTCATCGCCGGGGCGGTAAACGGTCTTCCCCAACTTGAAATACGCATCGGTGTAGATGACGGAGAAAGCTGCGGGTCTTAGATCACGAGGTATTATCATCGGTCGGCAGTGATTGATGATATTCTTCAGAGACAGGAGTGCCGCAAGGGTAGGCTTGTCAAGCTTGGTGTTGGAGGAGTTGGCTCTGGCATAAACGGCCTTGAGCGGGGCCCGCCCCACGCGACCGAATAATCGGCCAGTGAGGAAGTTGCACTTCCCCGCCAATTTCCTGGCCAATTCGGGGGTGAGAGTGCCCGAATGGAGATAGTCGTCGATGAGTCGTGTCACCTGTTGCACTCTTTTCGGGCATGGTGTCAGGGCCAGAGACTCTGAATCTGATGAAATGAGGACACCCTGTATCCGCTGTGCGCCAGCGGGTGGTTGTCGTTTGGCCTTCTTCATGAAGAAGCCCAGGACGGAATTCAAGTCTTCGAAGGCTTGGAAGCTGGAGTCAGCTGAGTCCACTGGTTCCATGGAGCCATAGTCATCGACATAGTGTAAGGCTGGGCACAAGATGAGGATCCGACTACAGGTGACCAGCATGTCGCCGAAGCGGTTATATGACCACACGCTAGCTGCTGAACCGAACAGAAGTACATTGTGGTTCCACAACGTGGGTCCATCTGGTGTCATAAGGAGCACATAGGCTTGTCTGGGGTGTCGAAGGGGGAGCTGTCGATATGCACCGTCATGATCGTGTCCCCAGACTTGTAGATCACAGGCAGGGTCACCGCGCAACCACTCGAAACCCAGGGCGATGAAGTGGTCTGGCGTGTGGTGGAACGGCTGGTCGTGCATGATGCAAGTGGAGTTATGTCCGCTCCGGCGCCAGTCTTCGCCGCGGCGAACTTTGTTGTTGCCGTCGCTGCCGATTTGTTCAATGCTAAAGGCCACGGCTATATAGGGCTCATCATCGGGCAGTTCGGATAGGGCCAAGTCGGGGGCGCTGCGTAGCTGTACAGTTTCCACATTCCACCAGCTCGGGGCTTTGAAGGGTCCGTTCATCCTGCCAGCTCGGACTTCTTCGGCTATCTCGTCTGCCATGCGTTCCCAATGTTGGTCGACATTGCCTGCTCGAAGTTTTTGGTGTATGTAGGTTCGGTTCTTCTCAGCGAACTCAGGCAAGGAGGTGGGCTCAAGGTACTTCTGGTCCCTGCGAACGTGCCAATTGACCCCCGGTGTGATCGTCCCCATGAGGTCGAAACCGAGCGTGAGTTCACGTGACAAGACCGAGAGCTGCGGGTACTCGAGCTGTTGCAGTAAGGAGAGCAAGACAGGTATCTGGGTGCGAGAGGACGTGTGTGTGTACGCCCTGCGTGCGTGTGGGAGCAAGAGGTTGTACCAGTCGGTGGTCTGTTCCTCGAAGTCCAGAACCATGTCTTCAATCTCCTCGATGACTCTTGCCTGAAAGACTGGGAGTGGGTGAAATAGATGTCGGTGTTGTATGCACCAAACCAAGGTAGGGTCTATGTCTTTGGGTCGGAAACTCTGGTCGAGGGTTTTGGCCCACTCGAGGTGTTCGGTCCAGGAGAATTGTGGCATGTAATGAGGGTCGTCTCGACGAGGCGGTGGTCCAAAGGGCACCGCTGTAGCCCGCCACAAGGAGACGACTCGTTGCACTGTCGTCACCGCCGGGGGCGGTACTGGTTCGGCGCACGCCACCCCCAGAAGCACGAGAAAGATGATCCACACCGCGGTTGGAAGGTGCCAAGTGTTCGCCAAAGCTCGATTCCGGTGATACTCTGTAGGTTCGAGTAACTCTTGGATTGGCTCGGTGTACTTGCCGCTATATCCCATGAGGCGTTCTCGAAGCTCAGCGGGTGCGACGCTCAGGGTCTCGTCCGGATACTGTACCAGGAAGTCGGATTCGTACTGCCAAGGTGGGAAACGTTTGTTGTCCTGTTCCCAGCGTGCCATGGCTTCTCGACTGTGCCTGGTTCGCTTCGGAGGTGGCCGCCCAGCCTCAGTCGGTGCGGGGGTGGTCAGGCAATGAAAAAGTTTGCCTGCTTGGATGCACCTTGGCAAAGAGTATTCTTTGGAATGTAGTCCGGGTTGAAGTTCGGCAGCCATGGGGTTGTGTAGGCGTGGGTAAACATCGTCCTCATGCCAATGGAGAGTCCACGGTGTGGCCGTGGACAGCTCATTCGAGATGTCGTCCCAGCGGCAAGAGGTCCACCACAGTCGCTTTCTGTGCATAACCCCACCATCTGCTGCGTCGATGATCACCGGACTCATGGCCAGGCGCTCGGATAGAGTTGAGACATGATGTCGAACCTGCTCGTGAGGTACCACATTTTCGATGATGGTCTCGACCGGGTAGCCCCGGAAGTGCTCGCGGATGTCATGTTCGATCTCAACCAGGGTCTCAAAGAGGCCGCCTGTCTCCCCGAACACTCCGGGGGGGTTTTCCCGAATCTGGGAAAAATCCGGACAAGGTGGGCCGCCTGTGATGAGGATGAGGAAGTTCTGCACTTGGACCGATTGCACGACTTTCTGGTAGACCTCGTCGACGTCGAAATTCCAGACATCCCCCATGTGTACGACCTGATAGAGTTCGGTCGTCAGAAGTCGGCAACCGGGGTCGGTTTCCCACGCCAAGGTGAGCGCAACTCGAGCGCCTACAGCCAACAGGGCGGCGCTAGCTGCCCCGATGCCATCGAAGAAACTGAGATGCACCACCGGGATGTCACCGATGAGGTCTTGGCAAATCGCAGTGATCCGATGCTCTGGGGAAGAGTTAAGGCGGCTCGAGGTATGGGTGGTGCTCACCTGGTCGGCTCCAGGCCCATCTGTACTGAGGTCAAAAGCGACGTCTCCCAGAACTTCCGCCGGTGCCTACAAATGAAGTGCTGGTCCATGTGGTCTGTGACCTTGAACAGCCAATCGGTCAGACTGGCTTCGGAGGCTATTGCCGACCAAAAGTGCTCTCCCGACCAGTTGGGATCGAGGGCCTTCGCGATGCGCTGCTGGTCCCATCGCCGAAAGAGGCGCAGCATCTCGAGGCGTTGGTCGTCCGGCATTCCTAGGATGTCGGCCGTGAGCTGCTCGGTGAGGCGAAGTACTCGAAGTCGGACCTGTCGACGAATCTCGGCCTTGTGAAGCCCTGGGCGCTCCTCCTCGATCTCCTGACACATGTGGGCCCAGGTCTGTGCTCGGGGCTGGAGGCGGTCCTTGTAGGCATCCCGTCGAAGTTTGTTGACCTTCTGGCATACCTGGTACCACTGTGCGATCGTGAGGGACTCGACTGGGACGTGCTTGATGTGGAAGACTGGCTCACGCCGCCATCGTTGGAGGCTCTGGTCCCACACCGACCTAACAGCACACCGCCCGTAGTACTCATTCGTGGTGATGAGAGCAACATGCCAACCTTTGGGCTTCTTCTCCCAGTCGGCGTCCAGCTCAGCGACGGGATCTCGGTCCGAGTAGTCGACGGTGTCGCCAGCTTGGGAGCCCCTCTCGAACAGATTGGCCGGGCTCAAGCGGGGGTCATCGGAGTGCCAAACGAAATCGTCGTTCTGACACGTTGTGCACTGGTAGCACGCCCGGTACGATCGTCCACGCCAGTCGTTGTCGCCGTCGGGGAGCATGTCGAGCAGGTAGTAGGCGGGGAAGAGCAAGCCGCAGAAGGTGCAGTCGAGGGACTTCTCGTGGACCTGCTTGTCGAGCTGGTTGGAGATGAAGTTGAGGTACTCGCCGACGCGCTTGTTGGACTTCTGGTCCGCTGCATCGAGGTCGGGTCGTTGCTCCGCATTGGTGATGGTGATGGCCGGCCGACCCTCGCTGTCGACGGCTGTCCCCGTAAGCTCGGCTAGCCAGCGACGTCCCACTTCTTCATCGGAGGCACAAGGGTGTGCTTTGCGAAAATTTCGGAGTGACTGGCGTTCGCAAATGGAGCGAAGAGCCACGAACTCGGACGCCTTCGTGTAGGTGTCGATGTCGAAGAGATTGGAGGAGATTCGCATCCGAAGTCCTTGCGCTGACTCGGGATCGACTCCGGCGATCACGGTCGCTGGGTAGCCGCTTGCCGCTGAGGAAGTCCCTGGGGCTGCGGAGCTAGAGGCCATCCTACTCTGTGAGGGGGGCACGGGTGTATGTTGTAGATGCGCAAACAGCTGCGGGATTCGGCTCTACGGACCACAAAGTCTCCGCAGAGACAGTAGGCCCCCTCACACAGCAGAAAACGAAATGCGACACAACAGGGGGGGGCCGAGTTGAAAAACTTTCCGGTGCGCTCGGGAGTCGAAATTCGTACTATAAGTCGTGGCACCGGAGTTCCGTCTCCGATTCATTCACACCGTTGCCGCATCCGCCCGGGCGGGCAGGCAAGGTTAGGAAAAGGGGCGTGTCGTGGCACCATCCGCCGAGGCGGGTAGCGTCCATGACTCCACGAAAAGGTGGGGGGGCCATACACCTAAGCCTCAGTACTCGAGCTCGATGAGGAAATGGTTGGTGTCGGGGAATCAGGTAGCTCCAAGTCCCTGGGACCGTCGAGGGCCTCGAATTGAATCTGCCACTGCTGCCGGTGTTCGCTGCCCACTGGACCAAGCAGGTTGAACAACTTGTCGATCGCGTCGTTGTAGAAGACCAAAGTGTAGAAGTGCTTCCTTTCCACAACAACTCTCCTCGACGCAGAAGCAGCAGTGCACCTGACACTGTCCAGATACTGTCGATACAAGGGCTCGAAGTTGTTCCAAAGGTATTCCCGATACTTCCGAGACCCCTGGCACGGATTGTCGTACACCTGGATTGGTGGTGCACGGTCAGAAGGCCCAGGCCTCCCACTCTCCTCACTTGAAGACGACGAAGACGACGTCATTTCCACCACAGCAGCCCGCAGCTGCTCAGCTGCCCACAGCAGCCCTGGTAGAAGACGCCCAAGTTCTGGCCGCCCAAACACGGAGGAGGCTCAAAGAAACATGCCAGCAACAGCTGGGCAAGCAAAGGAGGACCTGGGGGTCTAAGTAGGCGAAGTAAATCGATGTGGCCGAGGCTATAGCCAAATCGGCCACGGTTTCTATTTCGAAGCAAGGGACAACGAACGAACAAAAGAGAATCTCACTCGACGTTGTTACTGCGGACAACAAGTAGTCCTACGATTTTGCTTGGGGTTCTTAAGCAAATGGTAGGCTGAGGGTTTTCAGCTTTCAGGGTTTAGGGTCTGAAGCTTCAGGGGTGTTTAGGGCTTAGGATTTGGGGTTTAGAGTTCTCAGGCTGTTCAGGGTTTAGGGCTTATAGAGTTCCCCCAGAATATCGCTCTGAAGTTTCAGGAATGTTTAGGGTTGCAGGTTGGGATGTTCCCCCTTCTACTAACAGTCCGCAAGATGGCTTGTAAGTACCCCCTACTATAATCCCATTGAGGACTGTTAGTATAAGGGGGAACATCCCAGTTGCAGGGTTAGGGCTGATAGAACCCCATTCATTTATTCTGCCTTATCTACATGACGGTTTCTCATCCTGGGTGTCCCCAAATGGGCTTCCAAAATTAGGGTTTAGGGTTTAGGATTTAGGGTTTAGGGTTTAGGGTTTAGGATTTAGGGTTTAGGGCATGAGCCCTACGTACACCCTTAACCCCCCCCCCCCCCCCCCAAAAAAAAAAAAAAACTAAACCCCAAAACCCGATGTATGCAGAATGCCAGGGACCTGATGATTCAGAACTAAACCCTACATCCCTCAAAGCCCCAAAACCCGGGGTTTTGTGGGTTAGGCCGAGGGTTCAGGCTCTACGCTTTTAGGGGCACGTCAGCCTTTCGAGGTTGCGGGCTTAGGGGGCCCGAAACCCGAAACCCTAAACCCCCAAGACAAAACAAGACTGAATTCCCCATGTTTTTTTGAAAACGCAGCTGACACGCCGAGCGTGAGTAAATTTAATCCAAAGCGCCTCCGGAAGGCCAAATGCTCTTTAGGGTCTAGGGTTTAGGGTTAACCTCTGGGGCTGTCTCCAAGCTCAAACAATCCGGTTACAAATTCCGGCTGACACGTCTCGTTGAAACGTTATTGAGACCCAAACCCTGTACAATTTCCATAAACCCTAAACTCTCGCCTAACGCTAACCCGAAACTCAAAATGGCTTAGGGCTTGTGGTATCATCTTGGTACTGAAATAAGGGCACCCTTTTTGGGTTGGGCACTTTAAAAGGGAACCCAGAAAAGAGGGTAAAGGGTACCACTGGGCTGCCAGATACCCTAAGCCCTAAGCCCTAAGCCCTAAGCCCTAAGCCCTAAGCCCTAAGCCCTAAGCCCTAAGCCCTAAGCCCTAAGCCCTAAGCCCTAAGCCCTAAGCCCTAAACCCTAAACCTAAAACAAAGCAACCCCTTCAACGAACGCAAGCGATGGCTCGGTCAAGGGTTCGGGTGCAAGGCTTGAGGACTTGCTCCTAATCTTAGTTGTCCAGTAACTACTACTTGCATAGGAACCCCCACAAAAGGTTTAGGGTTTAGGGTTTCGGGTTTAGGGTTTAGGGTTTAGGGTTTAGGGCATAGGATAGGGGAACTTAAGGTTAAGGGCTTGGGGATCTAGGGTTTGAGCGTTTAGGGTCTAGCGTTCTAGGGGCTTCGGACTGTAGGAGCACACATGCGGACGTGGCGGGTCTCCAGAATCAGTCAGCGGCCCCTGGCGCTTCGCAGATGGGCCCCAAAGATGTGCCACAACAAGGCTGCTTGTCACATGGGCAGCTCTCTAAAATATGGTCCCCTTTTGGGGACCACAGGAGCCCTAAATTTTGGGGTCATATGCCCTATACTACTATAATTCCTATGAAAGTACATGAACCGTAAGCCCTTTTGGGGTCCATGTCGTCCGCTGGGCCTTGATGGGCTTAGGATTCACGGGTTTTGGGCGTACCCAAGACAAAAGGCTCCCACATTACTTGGCTGCACTTAGTAAGGTAGCTATACATGAACATTTTAAGCTGCCTGATTAAGAAACCCAACGAACCCACAAAGGATAAGGATCTAAAGTTACAGTAAAGCACCACAATGATAATAAGAGGAACCCCGAAAGGGACCATAATTTTAGAGAAGCTTAGCGTGCATGCGTGTCGGGAACGCTGTGGAGCACATGCGTCGCCGCTCGCAGCCAAGATTTCTGCAAGCTACGTACACCCTAAACCCTAAACCCTAAACCCTAAACCCTAAACCCTAAACCCTAAACCCTAAACCCTAAACCCTAAACCCTAAACCCTAAACCCTACAAGATGTGATGCACCTGAGGGCGCTCTCGCAAGTGTCTTCGCCCACATCTGCCGCATCTAAGGATAGTTACATGGCCCCTTAGTGTGGTCAGGGTTTAGGGTTTAGGGTTTAGGGTTTAGGGTTTAGGGTTTAGGGTTTAGGGTTTAGGGTTTAGGGTTTAGGGTTTAGGGTTTAGGGTTTAGGGTTTATTTAGGTGGCCCTTAAATGGGGCATACTTCAGAGCCTAGTAAAGAAGGCAAGGGACCATATTCAGGGAGTTTGAGTTTGGGGTCTTAGGGTCGTTTCATGGTCCGGTCGTCTGGGCCCTTAAAAGGGGACCTGATATGCACCCCTTACATACCCTATAAAACCCAAGCGCCCATACTTCAGAACCCTTTAAAGGAGGTTAGGGACCCTAAACCCTAAACCCTAAACCCTAACTCCTAAACCCTAAACCCTAAACCCTAAACCCTCATCTCGGGGAATAAAGGGGGGTTCCATTCCTGTTTTTGTAGTTGGCAGCTGCATGGGCTTTCGTGAACTACGAATAGGAAGAGGCACCCAGATTTCGGTTTAGGGTTTAGGGTTTAGGGTTTAGGGTTTAGGGTTTAGGGTTTAGGGTTTAGGGTTTAGGGTTTAGGGTTTAGGGCTTAGGGTTTAGGGCTAGTTGCCTATGTTGGGGTTTCCGGCTTTAAACAAGGGTGCCGTCACAAAGCAATGCAATGACAACCTCTGTCCGTTGAGATCGTATAGAGATGAAGCTGCCATGCGTTTCCGAGGACTTGAACTCTGAAACAGACAAAAGTCACGGCCGCCAACTGGTGATCAGCGATGTGTTCCAACCCGCCCCTTTCAGATACATCCGACGTGGGCACTCCTAACCCAAACTGTGCTGCTAATGGTACCCTAAACCCGAAACCCTATCTCCAAACCCAAGTAGACAACATTCACGTTTAGGGTCTCTACGGGGGATCAGGGCCTCTATAGGGGCTGTAAAACCTTGAAGCAGGATCCTGATCGATGCCTCGCAGACCCCAGCGCAAGACCCTAAACCCTGTGGGGAGTGTCAGTGTTAAGGATGGGGTTTTCAAGCAAAGCTTCTAAAGGCCGGTGGCCTCTTTATCTGTTACCCTTATACCTTAGTTTAGTCCCTAGATACCCGAATAAGAACCCCCTACAACACCCTACTTAAAGAGACCACCAAGCAATGTAAAGTAAAGCCCGTTCGGATCTGAAACGGCCGCGTTGGCTATGCGAGGAGCCTCAGCATCTTTAGTGACTGCACCTGCGGTCTAGTGCTTGGAGTAGCAAGTGCTTGGGGTGCTTCAAGATCTGTTGAAGATTTAGGGTCTAGAGTGGGTCTAGCGTTGGGAGGCTTAAGATCATATAACCTAGGGGACGACATGGACCCCTCAAGGGCTTACGGTTCATGTACCTTGATAGGAATTATAGTAGTCTAGGGCATGTGACACCAATTTTTGGGTTCATTTGGTCCCCAAGGAATTGAAATGTTCTGGAATGCACGGGCGCAGATCCGGCTAGAAACTTCAGCGTAAAATATGGAGTTTGCGAAGCGGTCTTTCTGATTGAAGATTGTCCATATTCGGTGCAGACCAGTCCGTGGGGAATGACTCGGTCATAAACCCTAAGCAACAACCGAAGTCGCAACCACTTCAGTGGGAATGTTGCGCCGAGACCCATTCTACAACTTCTGCAAAGTTCGAAGCAGAGTTTGAGCGTAAGTGCGTGCTCGGGGCCTATACACTTTCAATTTAATTTGGCCCTTCGAAGTTCTCAAGTGCAGGCTCCTGGCCGGTCGCTGACCGCCATTAGAAAACGGGCTGGGTTGCTCTTACTATATGGCATGGTACATAGCACATTGTTGTGTACCCCCTAAACCCTAAACCCTAAACCCTAAACCCTAAACCCTAAACCCTAAACCCTAAACCCTAAAGCCTAAAGCCTAAACCCTAAACCCTAAACCCTAAACCCTAAACCCTAAACCCTAAACCCTAAACCCTAAACCCTAAACCCTAAACCCTAAACCCTAAACCCTAAACCCTAAACCAACCCAGAAAGAACAACCCAGAAATCAGAATGGCCACTGGCCGTTGTCGCGCAAACTTTCTGGACAGAAGGGATGCAGGGATGAGCCGCAGCCGCATGGTCGTTTGAGGGGCTTTTGGGGCCTAGGGTTTAGGGTTTAGGGTTTAGGCTTTAGGGTTTAGGGGGGTCAGGATGTCGGGTTTAGGAAAAGGCGGAGAGTTGCTGTTGCTTATTTCTGGGGGTGGGGGGGGGCGAGGGGGCGGGGGGG
>CAJNDS010002232.1:177745-190245 GCA_905221605.1 Symbiodinium natans
GTGATGTGTGTGATGTGTGTGATATGTGTGATGTGTGTGATGTGTGTGATGTGTGTGATGTGTCTGATGCGTGTGATGTGTGATGTGTGTGATGTGTGTGATGTGTGTGGTGTGTGTGTGTGTGTGTGCGTGTGTGCGTGTGCGTGTGCGTGTGATGTGTGCGTGTGATGTGTGTGTGTGTGTGTGTGATGTGTGTGCGTGTGTGTGTGCGTGTGTGTGATGTATGTGTGTGTGTGTGTGTGTCTGTCTGTCTGTCTGTCTGTCTGTCTGTCTGTCTGTCTGTCTGTCTGTCTGTCTGTCTGTCTGTCTGTCTGTGTGTGTGTGTGTGTGTGTATGTGTGTGTGTGTGTGTCTGTGTGTGTGTGTGCGTGCGTGCGTGCGTGCGTGCGTGCGTGCGTGTATGTGTGTGTGTGTGTGTGTGTGTGTGGTTGTGTGTCTGTGTCTGTGTCTGTGTCTGTGTCTGTGTCTGTGCCTGTGTCTGTGTCTGTGTCTGTGGGTCGAGATTTGCGAGGTTTTGGTGCACGCGAATTAGAAAACCACGCGATTTGCGAGGTTTTGGAGATTCCCACGAGATTTGCGAGGTTTCGAAGCGTGCGGAATTTGACTCCCACGAGACTTGCGAGGTTTCGAAGCATAGACTCCCACGAGATTTGCGAGGTTTTGGAGCGTGCGGAATTAGACTCCCACGATATTGGCGAGGTTTCCGGGGCCGGGAAGCCCACAAGCACGGTATTTGCGAGGGTCTTGGCTTGGGGGGACTTGCGCGCGCCGACAACACCGGGGTCCAATAGAGAAGCCCCCGAGGCTTAGGGGGACTCTGCGCCGACAACACTGGGGTCCTATAGAGAAGTCCCCAGCCGTGGTATTTGCGAGGTTTCCAGGGTCGGGAAGCCCCGCCAAGCACAGTATTTGCGAGGGTTTTGGCTTGGGAGGCCGACAACACCGGGCTGATATAGAGAAGCCCCCAAGAGCGGTATTTGCGAGGTTTCCAGGGTCGTGAAGCCTCCCCAAGCACGGTACTTGCGAGGGTTTTGGCTTGGGGGGACTTTGCGCGCGCCGACAACACCGGGGTCCCATAGAGAACTGGAAGACGATATTGGCGAGGTTTCGGGGTCGTGAAACCCACAAGCAGGGTAGGTTTGGGGTTTAGGGTTTAGGCACGCGAGGCGCGGGCGTAGGTTTTTCAGGTGCGGTTCAGCCGCGGCGCGGGCGGTGGGCGGCGGGGCGGCGGGCGGCGGGGCGGCGGGCGGGGCGGGCGCGAGTGGCTTTGTGGGCTGGCGGGGGGGGGCGTGCCAAAGAAAAACAAGAACTCCACAGTGATGTGGGGAATAAAACCAAAAACAACCCTCAAACCCTCACACGCCCGAAAACCCTAAACCCCGAAAGCCCTAAGCCCTAAAAACCCTAAAGCCCTAAAACCCTAAACCCTAAAACCCCAAAAACCTAAAACCCCCAAAGCCTAAAAACCCTAAGAGACAAACCTGAACCCTACACCTAAACCCTAAACCCTAAACCCTCAACCCTAAACCCTAAACCCTAAACCCTAAACCCTAAACCCTAAACCCTAAACCCCCAAACCCTAAACCCTACACCCTCAACACTACACCCGGCCTGTTGGATCTCGAACCTTGACGCACATTGGGGCACCTCCGACGCGTGCGAAGAAGTTTGGGTTGAAAAAGGAGTAGGGTTCAGGAGTTCGCGTTTAAGGTTTAGGGGCTTGGGGCTTCTGGTGGTTTAGGGTTTAAGGTTTAGGGTTTAGGGTTTAGGGTTTAGGGTTTAGGGTTTAGGGCTCAGCATCCCAAAGTTCCAGCATTCGCTGGGTTAGAGCGCCGGAAAAGTACCCACCCACCCAGAGAATCCCATACCATCAAGATAACAAAAAGTTTCACACGCGACCCAACTCTAGAACTTAGAAAGCCAGGAACCCCAAACTTTAGGCCCTGAACCTTAAGTTCCTTGACCAAACTCTTGGGAAGGGGCCTTGCCACGAATTTTATGACCTTGCCCACGAAGTCACTAGCATGTATGTTCTAAATGAAAGAGTGGTTTAGGGCTTGGGGTTTAGGGTTTAGAGTTTAGGGTTTAGGTTTCAGGGTTCAGAGTTTAGGGTTTGGGGGTGTCGGAGGGTATTCAAGTTTGGGAAGGTTCCATGGGGGGGGTTGAAGGGCACAAGGGCCCTGAGTCAAAGTTCTTGCGACTGTTCAAGGAATCTTTAACCTTAGGGTAGCTACATCCTTGATATGGGCCCTTAAAAGGGCCCCCCCCCCCCCTTATACAATTGTTAGATACCCTATACAACCCAAGGGACCCAGTCTTCGGAACCCGGTAAAAGAAGGTACGGGATCATGCTCAGGGCCCATGAAACTACCTTTAGGTTTAAGGCACATGGGGGTAGTTTCTCTAGACTAGCCAGGGTCCCTTTTAGAGGGTTCCTGTATTATATAGGGTTTTTTGACGTTAAACAACCCTAATTAAATGCGACTAACTAGGGTCCCTTTTAGGGGGTTAATGTATATAGTATGGCACGCGATGCAAAACAGACCCCCGTGAAGGTGCAGGGTTAATCTGCATCCCCATCCTCTAAACCGTAAAAAACCCTTAGTCTTAAACACAGGTTAAGCCTTTTCGAAAACCCTCCAAGCCCATAAAGAAAGCCCAAACTCTCCACTCTCCACTGGGGCTGTGTGGCTTATAGGGTTTAGAGTTTAGGGTTTAGGGTTTAGGGTTTTGGGGGGTGAAAAGCCCCTAAACCCTAAACCCTAAACCCTAAACCCTAAACCCTAAACCCTAAACCCTAAACCCTAAACCCTAAACCCTAAACCCTAAACAACCAGCCCAGCGCCTGTGGGATAAAGATCATCCCATCAGCGGAGGATGGGGCCGTGCCGTCAAAACTCTGGAAGCCTGGCCTAGGCATTGGAGGTTCAGAGCGATGTCCACAGAAACCCTAGACCTTAGACCCTAGACCCTAGACCCTAAACCCTAAACCCTAAACTCTAAACCCTCAACCCTAGCCCTAAACCCTAAACCCTAAACCCTAGACCCTAAACCCTAAACCCTTAAACCTATGGTGGGCCAGCCATCTGCAACTGTGCTTCACGTTGCAGTACAGCACAGCTCAAACAAAGGCTTCAGAGCTACTACCAGAGCCAAGAAGCCTCACACTAAAACCGGGTTAGGGCTTAGGGCTTCGGGCTTAGGGCATAGGGTTTAGGTCTACCTGGAGGTTCACTGGTACATATAAGTAGGGTTGTAAGTAGGACAACACTTATAATCCTCCCGAGTTGTGAGTCCCAATGAACCTCCAAGACCCAGGAAGAGGGGTTCCGCCACGGGATTCATGACAGAAAATTACCGTGAGGGTTTAAGGTTAATGGTTGACCCCTAAACACTAAACCTTAAACCCTAAACCCCCTAAACCCTAAACCCTAAACCGGTGATAGCTGCGATGCTGCCGAGAAACTCAGTCCAGGCCCGTGCCTGACGGTTTCTGGGGCTTAGGAGGCGTTGGGCTTTAGAGTTTTAACGTTTCGGGTTTAGAGTTTTAGGGTTTAGGGTTTAGGGTTTAGGGTTTAGGGTTTCGGGAAGCTGGAAATGAAGGCGAGCTCCGGAGCTCGGGAGCCACAAAGATGTGGCGAGGGCTCCTCCCTAATCCGTGCCCGTCGCTTTGCTTCACTGGGTTTAGGGTTTAGGGTTTAGGGTTTTTAGGGTTTAGGGTTTAGGGTTTTTAGGGTTTAGGGTTTAGGGTTTAGGGCGTGGGGTGTGATGGTTGTGGCGGGCGCTACCTATACTCCCCTTAGAACCTTAATAAAAGTAATGCTGTCGTTCCTTTGGGATGTATATAAATACAAATAACTTAGTTGCTGAGTTCATAGGCCCCCCCAAAGTGTACACTTTCAGTTCTATAGGGGACTATAGTATCCCAAAAAGTGTAAAGTGTACTCAGCTACTAAGATAAACAATTCCTAAGGGTGGTCTGGCTACCTCCTGGAGAGCGGTAGTAGAGCGTACTGAGGCCCTAGGCATAGACCAGCTAGCCCGCAGATGGGCTTAGCACAAGCGAGTGGTCCCCTGACTAGCACTGCGCCTTGGATGCGGTTTAGGGTTTGGGGTTTGTAGGGTTTAGGGTTCCTGGGGGACGAAATGAACCCTAAAAGGATTTATGGTTCATATACCTTAATAGGAATTATAGTAGTATAGGGTATAGGACCCCAATTTTCGGGTTCATTTGGTCCCCAAGGTTTAGGGACCTGTTCCAGATATTCCGGCATATCGCGCAGTTCTGGTGCGCATGCTGAGTCGGCTTGCATGGTGGACCCTTGGCGCAAGGATGACACGCACGACCCAAGCCGTGCCATTGCACCTTCCACGCTGGCATCATGGCTCAAGAAGAGCAGAGGGTGTGGTAGAACCCTGAACCCTAAACCCGAAACCCTAAACCCTTAACTTAAATTTCGATGCGTGGGGGTTGTGGATTCTCATGCGCTCTTAGTGCAATCATCTGGTCAGGCCTCTACATTGCGATCCTTTCTTTGGGTACCCGAAGAACGAGCGGCGCCGGCTTATCGTAAGGAGCCCAAAAGACATCTAGATTAGATGATGTTCCGACGCAGATTCCAGAAGTGCCCGACTTCGCCTAACCCCTGCCACCTCTCCGACCCACCAATGGGGTTTAGGGTTTAGGGTTTAGGGTTTAGGGTTTAGGGTTTAGGGTTTAGGGTTTAGGGTTTAGGGTTTAGGGTTTAGGGAACCCCACCTCTGCCCTTGACACCCCTGCTCTGTTTTTCGGGCGAGGAGGGGAGGAGGAGGTGCCTGCTATCAGGACCCAGACAAAACTTGAAAGAAGAAGGACAAAAAGGTTTTGGGATTTGGGTTTAGGGCTTAGGGTTCAGGGTTTAGGGGCTTGTCTACGGGAACCCAACTCAATCGGAATAAGGGCACGCTCGGACATGGGATTTCGAGGCTTGCGGGGGTTCCGGGTTGAGGCATCACATTCGGGTCTAGGGTTCAGGGTTGGAGGTTTGGGGTTTAGGGTTTAGGGTTTAGGGTTTAGGGAACGGCAGAATGACCGGCCTGGCCTCTCCATAGGAGGAGAAGTACGGAGGGGAAGGAGGCGGATAAAAGTGGCCAGGCATGCCTCACAAAACAAGAATCAAATTAAATCTTTGGGTTTAGGGTTTAGGGTTTAGGGTTTAGGTTTAGGGTTTAGGGTTTAGGGTTGAGGGTTTAGGGTTGAGGGTTGAGGGTTTAGGGTTTAGGGTTTAGGGTTAGTTCCTTCGCTCGCTAATTGTGCGCAACACCTGCAATGCATGCTCACTGCGTACGAGTAAAGAACATACTTACAGACCTTACTGATGGTACTCGCATTCTAAGACGAAACCCAGTCTGACACGGTAACCTGGGCACATCCCAAGGGATTCGGGCCTAAGGACATGCAGGGGCTGTAGCGGTGTAATGTCGTATGAGTGCAAGCCCCAAAAAGATGTATGGCTTAGGGCTTAGGAGCTGGGGCTTAGAGCTTGAGGTTTGGGGGGATTTGGGGTTTGGGGTGTAGTGTCTGAGGCTTTAGGGCTCAGGATGTACAAGGATTGTGTAGGGTTTCGCGCTTGCGGTTTGGGATTTAGGATTTAGGGGTTTGGGGCCAAAGGCTTCGGGCTTAGGCTCTGTGGACCCGCCTTTGCCACTGGCCTGTGTGTCGAAGTAAGAGTAAGAAGCTGCCGCCGACCCTCTGCCCATGCCTCCTTAGGGGGCGGCTGTCATGCAATGCGGTACAATATATGATAACAAGTTTCAAACAATATACATTAGCCAAACGTATTCTATTAAGTATAATATAGTTTTGGTCCCAGACATAATGACTACCTGAAGTTCTGAAGAACGCGAAATCTTGCTTCTGTTGTTGGTTACGCATGAGGGCTTTATATGTTGCAGCCTGCAGCTAACAGGAGTTCTCAACGCTATTCCGATCATAACCCTAAACCCTAAACCAAAAAACCCTAAACCCTAAACCCGAAACCCTAAACCCTAAACCCTAAACCCTACCCTGACGCCTGTAACCCGTACGCCCATGAGCCTGGAAGAAAGAGTAGCAGAACGAGGGATCATGCTTGAAGCTTGGGGATCTACAGGGTCTCAATATCGCGCAGGGTTTAGGGTTTAGGGTTTAGGGTTTAGGGTTTAGGGTTTAGGGTTTAGGGTTTAGGGTTTAGGGTTTAGGGTTTAGGGTTTAGGGTTTCAGAGTTTTTGAATCACGGGCCCAGCCAGGTCTGTGATGTGAGGCTTGGCAGCTTTGGGGGAATCCTGGCTCTTACCATGTATGTTTGCTCAACCTAGGCCCTATGAGCCCGAAACCCAAGGCTCCCAAACCCAAGATCGAGAGTTTAGAGTTGAGGGTTTGAGGGTTGAGGGTTTAGGGCTTCCCCAGGGTCCACGTTACATGCCACAAGGCAAAGCACCCCCCAACCATCATCAGCCCTGCGAAAAACCGAGGAGGCTTGGGGTTCGGGGTTCAGGGTTTGCGGTTGCGGGTTTGGGTTTTGGGTTTGGGGGGGGGGGGGGGGGGGGGGGGGGGGGGTTGGGGTTTAAGCTCTTGAGGTAGCTGGTTTGCCGTTTAACGTTTTGGCTCACCCTTCCCACCACAGAATCCCAAACTTAAGCCCCCTAAAGTCTGAACCGCCTAAACTTTTACTTGCAGGTTCATGTCTAAACCCCCTAGGCACTTATTTTGGGGTCTTCTTGCCCAACTTAGGACTACCCATGCAGCCTTCGCCGCAAACTCGGATCCAACCCGAAGCCCTAAACACTTTGGAAACATTTTGGCGGGGCCAAGTGTCTCTCGGACCGATACCTCACCACGGCAGGAGTTTGGGGTTTTAGGTTTTCAGGGTTCAGGGTTCAGGGTTCAGGGTTTAGGGTTTAGGGTTTAGGGTTTAGGGTTTAGGGTTTAGGGTTTAGGGTTTAGGGTTTAGGGTTTAGGGTTTAGGGTTTGGGGTTTAGGGATCTCTGGGATTGTGAACCTCGGGTTTCGGGGGCGTGAGGGTTGAGGGGTGCACGAGCCCAAAGCCCCTGAAGCCTAAACCCAAACCCCAAACCCCAAACAGCTCAATAAACCCAAAACCCTAAACCCTAAACCCTGAACCCTAAACCCTAAAACCCTAAACCCCAAATCCCTACTGTAAAGCCTAAACCTCTAAACGGTGCTGCACGAACATAACCATCACCTATACGCCACAGCAGTACCCTAAACCCCAAACCCTACACCCTAAACTCGAGGCCTAGGCCGCTCCCCCCAGCCCCTCGACCTTGATGGCGCATCGTTCGCCTGCGACCCTCTGGGACTTCTCGGGACCCCCCTGAAACCCCCCTGGCACTCACTTAAAACCGCGAAGTAGGCAATTGACTTGAGTTTAGGCCTAAACCCTTACAAGGAACACTGTAAAGGCCTGAATAATCAGAACAAGGTTTTGGGGGTTCTTACAGTATAATCGTAAAGGGACCCTAAGGGAATACTATTCGTAACTATTCCGACCCCTATACTAAGGCTAGCTCTGCCGCCTTGGACGGCGTGGGGTGGCAGAAATTAGATGGCCCTCCGCAATCGGGCCAATCCTCTGCGCACCTAACGAAGCTTCGAGCCTCTTCTGCATCCTAACCTTCACAGCACCTGCGCCATGTCACAGCAAACCCTGAAGCCTAAACCCTGAGCCCTAAACCCTAAACCCTAAACCCTAAACCCTAAACCTAAAACCTAACTCGAAACTAAACCCTAAGCCCGAGGACTTAGGCGAGTTGCCTGGCGGGGAGAGCCCGTTACAAAATCCCAAAATCAGAGGGGGCGCAAGAAGTGCAAGTAGCCCAGACCCTAAAATGCCCTAAAACCTGAAGCCCCAACCCTAAGCGCGAAGTAGTTACATGGTCCCTTAGATAACGTTGCCCCTCATCTTCTTTATAGGGTTCTGAAATATGAGCCCATGGGTTTTAAGGGTATATAAGGGGTATAAAATGGGTTTCGATTTCAGGGCCCATACTAAGGGACCCAAAACCCAGAACCCCACATGTGCGTGTTTTTTGTGCGTGTCAGGGGTGGGTGTGGCACTAAACCCGTCGAGTTTAGGCTTTGGAATGCTTACCCCTCTTGGGGTAGTTAGACTTGCCTTAATATCCCTTACCTTCTTTACAAGTTTCTGAAGTATATATGGGCCGTTGGGTTTTATGGGGTAGATACGGGATTTGCAACCTCTCGGGGGGTTGTTTGTACATGGATTCAGAGAGACACATGGCGAAAGTACCACGCCTGCCACGTGAGACGAAGTTTGCTTCGCAAGTTTCGACGCCAAACAGTTTTGCAAAATACTGATTCGAGCCGCTTGAAACGAGTTTTGGCCTGACACCCACAAATAACACGCACATGTGGGGTTTAGGGTTTTGGGTCTCTTAGTGAAATGGGAACGCATTTTATACCCCTTATATACACCCCTAAAACCCAAGGACCCAGACTTCAGAACCCTTTAAAGAAGATAAGGGGCAATATTATCTAAGGGGCCATATAACTATTTCGCGTTTAGGGTTAGGGCTTCAGGTTTCAGGGTCTGGGTTACTTGCACTTCTTTTTGGATGCACTTGTCGCCCATGGCCAGGGTTTTGCGTTCACAGCACAAAGTCGAAACCTTTCCTGGATATGAACATGGTTGTTACCTGGTTGTTGGTGAAGGCTAGGTATTTTGTAGAAAGAGGAAAATGCTGCAAATAGCGGTGTTTTGGGCATGTTCGCACAAAGGCATGAACAAGATCCAAATTAGGGTCCGGTTCTTTCTCTAAGGATGCCGTATTATATAGCGCACCCAGAAAGGGACCCTAATCTAGAGAACTACCCACCAGTGTCTTGGGCATGGTTACCAAGATCTTCCAATAATGTGCTTGTCTATTTGAAGTGATGTCGGTCCCTTAAATACCAGAGCTCCACTCCTTGTTTAATTCAAGGGTTACAGCTTCCCCTACAGAGTAACATACCCACCCACAAAAGATCAAAGAAAACCCAAGACGTCTTGTGCCGTGTACCTTCATCTGGCTTTGCAAGGTTTAGGGTTTAGGGTTTAGGGTTAAGGGTTAAGGGTTTAGGGTTTAGGGTTTAGGGTATTCAGGGACCATGTATCAAGGGGCTGAAGGAGGAACCCGAATAGGGACCTTGGGGGGGGGGGGGGTCTTGGGGGGTTACTTAGGGGCTACTTCGGCAGGGAGTGTAGAAGGTATATGTAGGAGTTATATATTTGTTCGGTAGGGACTGAATAAAGTATATATTAAGGGTCCCTTCTAGGGGTCCCTCCTTATATCCCTTAAATTTAACTACCCTCAGAACCCGCCAACATACGAACCCTACTTGGAGGTTCATGGGTACTCATCAGTAGGGTTACAAGTGGTGGAACTATGACGAAAACCTAACGTAGGGTGCTTATAAACCTATTTATAAGCACCATGAAACTCCAAGTATCAAGACCCTTAGTCTTGGTAGCCCAGTAATCATGATCAGGGCTCCCTGTTTTGGGTTGGCTACATTTCTAAAGGAACTCATAAACCCCCAAAAAGGGCAAAGGCTACCACTAGCCTACCAAGTAGTCGATATCGATATCAGGTGTGTTTTTTCGAGTGACTGTGCGCGCCCGGAGTAGCTGCGGTTTTGCTGCTTGCTCTTCATTTCAGCCTGGCTCCATCGGCTCATGAGATTCAGAGGGAGGGCTTAGGGTTCGGGGTTCGGGGTTCGGGGTTCGGGGTTCGGGGTTCGGGGTTTGGGGTGTTTAGGGTTTAGGGGTTCGGGGTTAGGGTTAGGGTTTAGGGTTTAGGGGGCTTAGGGTTTCGGGTTTAGGGTAATGTAGGTTGGTCATCTAGAACTTGAGGAAACTACTCCGGCTCCTGCAGTCACAATCCTAAACCCTAAACCCTAAACCCTAAACCCTAAACCCTAAACCCTAAACTCTAAACCCTAAACCCTAAACCCTAATTAAACTCTAAACCCAAAACCCTAATTAAACTCCAAACCCAAAACCCAAAACCCAAAACCCAAAACCCTAAACCCTAAACCCTAAACCCTAAACCCTAAACCCTAAACCCTAAACCCTAAACCCTAAACCCTACCTCGGCCCGGAGTTCCAGATCTACCTCACAGATGCTGGTGCCAATGAGAAGTGGTGAGGCAACAAACCTAAACCCTCAACCCTGGACCCTAAACCCTCAACCCTGGACCCTAAACGCTAAACCCTAAACTCTAAACCCTAAACCCTAAACCCCAAGCCCTAAACCCCGAGCCCTAAACCCTAAATCCTGAACCCTGGGACCCTGAACCATCACAATCATGTGTTTTCGGAAGCCTTCGGCACGGGAACTGACCTTCTGTGACATGAGAAAGCTGTGAGGATGGATGGGCTTGGTTTGACAAATTTACCCCCAAACGGTTCAGAGTTTAGGGTTTAGGGCTTAGGGCGTAGGGTTTAGGGTTTAGGGTTTAGGGTTTAGGGTTTAGGGTTTAGGGCTTAGGGCTAGGAGGAGGGGGCGGAGGGGGTGGAGGAGGAGGGGCTGCCACGATCAAAGTTGACAGAACATAACCTGCCGGGTGACGAAAAGCTGTTCTACCGAAAATACATGAAGCCCTGAACATGCCAAAACCAGAAACCCAAAACCCGTTTAGGGTTTAGGGTTTGGGGTTTAGGGTTTAGGGTTTAGGGTTTAGGGTTTAGGGTTTAGGGTTTAGGGTTTAGGGTTTAGGGTAACCTTAAACCCAAAGGCACCGCCCAAGGCGCCTTATGCGTCTCTCGAAGATAAGATGCCTGTGCCAGCCACTCCTGACAGGAGCCCGCTGTATTGCTGAGAGGACGTCTTTGAACGAAGTTTGGTGGTCAGAACGTTAGGGTCGAGAGCCTAGGGTTTAGATTGCAACGCTAAACCCTAAATCCTAAACCCTATGACCCTATGACCCTATGACCCTATGACCCTATGACCCTATGACCCTATGACCCTATGACCCTATGACCCTATGACCCTATGACCCTATGACCCTATGACCCTATGACCCTATGACCCTATGACCCTATGACCCTATGACCCTATGACCCCAAATCCTAAGCAGAATTCAAGCAGATGCCTTAGCCCTGAGTTATTCCATTCAGCCATACCGAAGGAACGACTTGGCTGTGCAGGGCCGCAAATTGAAGGCTTAGGGTTTAGGGTTTGGGGTTTAGGGTTTGGGGTTTGGGGTTTAGGGTTTAGGGTTTAGGGCTTCTGAAGCTTTCGTGAGGCCATTTCTAAGGGCAGTTTCTGAGGGTTTGGGGGTCTCTCTGCCCCCCGCGCAGATCCCGGAGCCCTAAACCTATAAACCTATAAACCCTGAACCCTGAACCCTGAACCCTGAACCCTAAACCCGAAACCCGAGACCCTAAACCCTAAACCCTAAACCCTAAACCCCAAACCCTAAACCCCTCCTGCGTGTGGGGCATGTGGCAGAAGTTGCAGCTTTGACCATCCTTGCATCCTGGGCCAAGTTCGCGGAGTCAATTCCCCATTTTGGGACAGCCCAAGGACCCTATACATCTGGGTTTAGGGTTTAGGGTTGAGGGTAACTATGGGGTTTAGGGTTTAGGGTTTCGGTTTAGGGTTTAGGGTTGAGGGTTGAGGGTTTATGGGGTCTAGGGTTTAGGGTTTAGGGTTGAGGGTTGAGGGTTGAGGGTTGAGGGTTTATGGGGTCTAAAGTTTAGGGTTCAGGTTTCATTGTTTAGAATATACACTCTATACTCTCCATACACCCTATACAGGCTAAAAGGGGGGCTGAACCGCTCTTAAGAGGTGTGTTGGGTCTCGAGCTCTCCATGGGCATTTTGGTGGGGCTCGCAAGAGATCCATGTGGTGCTGGCCGTAAATCTGGATTTAGGGTTTAGGGTTTAGGGTTTAGGGTTTAGGGTTTAGGGTTTAGGGTTTAGGGTTTAGGGTTTAGGGTCTAGGGTCTAGGGTTTAGAGTTTAGGGTTTAAGTTTCAGGGTTTCTGGGAACACAGTGCTGCAAGTATACTGACAAAGACCCAAAAGGGTTGCGATTTTGAGTGGTTGGGGCGGGGGGGGGGGTGCGGCCCAAGACAGTCTGGAGGTATGGAAGGGGGGCTGCCCTCAACCCCAATCCCACGAGTTCTAGAAAAGCCTCAAAAAAAATCTCGGAAGCCCCAAAAGGCCTTGTCCAAGAGCCCGGGCAACTCTCTCAGAAGGCACCCTACACCCTAAACCCGAAATTCTACACCCTAGATTGCTGAAGAGGAGGCAACAAACACCATGGGAAGAGCGTTCAACAGTCAGCTTCCCAAGCAGGGCTGCATTTTGGGGTTTGGGGCGGAAGCCCAAGTAAACCCCCTGAGCCAGCTCGGCAGGACACATTTTAACCCTGAGCTCTAAACCCCAAACCCTAAACCCTCATCCCTCAACCCTAAGCCCCTGAAGGAGTCTACCCTCAATCCGATGGACCCTGC
>CAJNDS010002232.1:195245-207745 GCA_905221605.1 Symbiodinium natans
AGTCCAACTGCTCAGCTTGCTTTGGCGGGGGGAGGGGGGAGGGGGGGGGGCAGGGAGGGGGGAGGGGGGGAGGGGGGAGGGGGGCGAGCGGAGAGAGGGGGAGGGGGGAGGGCGGAGGGGGGGGGGGACGGGGGGAGGGGGGGAGGGGGAGGGGGGAGGGGTGGAGGGGGGAGGGGGGAGGGGGGAGGGGGGAGACGTGGTTCTGTGGCTGGTGTGGAACACCCCTGAGTTTGGTAACTTAGCCATCGGGCTTAAGTTTGGGGCTTAGGCTTTGGGGATCCACATGTGCCACATCTGCTCGTGTCGCGAAAACGTGGCACGGGCGCGATGTTATGCCTTTATGGCTCTTCAGCGAGTTCAAGTGTGACTTGCTAAGGCAAGCGAGAAGGAGACAGCTCACAGCAAACAAACAAAAGCAAACAGCAGAAAGCAAACGGCAATACCAATCAACCAGAATATAAACAAGCAGACAGCACACGAAAACAAGCCAAAAACAAACCACAGCAAAATGCCAACGCATCCGCCCCCCCCCCCCCCCCCCCCCCCCCCCTCCCTCCCGCAGCCTCCCCCCATCCCCTGGACGGACAAGAGCTGACTGCGCACACCAAAACATCACAAAAACAATAACAATCCTAAACCCGAAACGCTACACCTTAAACGCTACACCAAAAACCCTAAACCCTAAACCCTAAACCCGCCTAAACCCTAAACCCTAAACCCTAGACCTTTCAGGCTCAGGCTTCTACAGCTTCTGCTGTGCCTTGCCAGCGCTCCAAGGAGAAGTCCTTCTCACAGCCCCAAGCTTTCACTTGGAGGTTCATGGGTGGGTTTAGGGTTTGGGGTTTGGGGTTTAGGGTTTAGGGGTTTGGGGTTTAGGGTTTGGGTTTTAGGGTTTGGGGCTTAGGGCTTAGGGTTTCGGGTTTAGGGTCACTTGGGTACAAATGGCGGCGTGTTGGATGGTTTTGGGGGAGGGAACCCTCCCCTCCCCTCCCCTCCCCCCCCAAAACCTTAACGGATGGGGCCGCCTCGTCATGGCAACCTCGAAAGGGAGCATAACTTTCGAGGAGTGACCGTAGGTCATAACCCCAAACCCCCAACCCTAAACCTTAAACCCTAAACCCCAAACCCCAAACCCTAAACCCCAAACCCCAAACCCTAAACCCTAAACCCTAAACCCAAACAACATGTTTCCATGGGTTCTGTGGAGTTTATCAAAAAACCCCTAGAAATCGTAAGCCATCTTGGGAGTGGACCTGAGGATGCCAATAGAGATGAGGACTCCAAGCTACACGGGCAGCTTGAGGGTTTTGGGGTTTTGGGGTTTAGGGTTTAGGGTTTGGGGTTTGGGGTTTGGGGTTTGGGGTTTGGGGTTTAGGGTTTAGGGTTTAGGGTTTAGGGTTTGGGGTTTAGGGTTTAGGGTCTAGGGTTTAGGGTCAGCCCCTCAGCCCTGAAACTCACCCGCGCCGGCGCGTCCTGTACCACACGGACAAAAAAATGTGTCAGACTCCAAGGACCCGATCCTGACCAGAGCGACACCCTACACTCAAGGGACCAAAGGAGGGACCCTTACAAGGGACCTTGCGGGTTGTTTAGGGGTTTTAGGGGTTATTTAGGGGCTACTTAGGTATATAGGGACTGTATCAGGTATATATAGGGGTTATATAGGGGGACAAGGGTCCCTTCTAGGGGTCCGTCCTTATGCCCCTTAATGCACATTTGGGATGTTTCGGGTTGGAAGTTTTGGTGGGACCAGTAGAGTTTAGGGTTAAGTACCCGTGGCGCACACAAACAGGAGTGTAATCCCAGACAAGCTCTAAACCCTAAACCCTAAACCCTAAACCCTAAGCCCTAAACCCTAAACCCTAAACCCTAAACCCTGAACCCCTAAACCCTAAACCCTAAACCCTCCTGAACATGGAACCCCGAGCCCTAAAGAAATCAAAGCCTATCAACTCAATGGTCTCAAACTCGTGTACCCCTTAAAGTCATTTACTCCTATCATGGCCCCATACATACACATGTATATATACATATATATATATACATACATATGGCAACCAACCTCCACATAAAACAAAGAGCAGTAGTACAGATATATACTATAAAAAAAACTGAAAAACACCAAACAAACACCCTCAAAACGACAGCAAACAACTCAGAACCAACATTGTGGGAGACTAGTCCACTGTGCCCGAGCCACAGTCTCCCCAAACGCCAAAAAAAACAAAAAAACACCAACACCAAAAACAACAAACACTTGGGACTTGCATGGCCCCTGAGTATGGGCCCTTCTTTGGGTAACCCTAACATACCCCAAGGGCTCATATTTCAGATCCCTTAAACGAAGCAGAGGGACCATATTCAGGGACCATGCAAGTTCCCTTAGATGTCAGTTAAGCCGTAAATAATCTGAAACCTAACCCCTAAACCCTAAACCCTAACACCCTAACACCCTAAGCCCTAAGCCTTTCTTTTGGCACTAAACTGAATGAGCTGGTGGCTTCATTGGCCTCTCACCTGAAGAGTTGAACCCCCAAACCCTAAACCCGAAACTTTAAACCCCAAACCCCAAACCCTGAACCCTAAACCCTAAACACTAAGCCCTAAACCCTAAACCCTAAACCCTAAACCCTAAACCCTAAACCCTATATAACTTCTGGGCCCAGCTCCACTCCGAGCCCGAAACTCTCACGCACGCTCTTTGGGCTTTTGGTAGGCGTGTGCGATCCTAGTAAACTAGGGTTTTGGGTTTGGAGTTCTAGGCCCCCCGCCCCCCCCCCCGCCCCCCCCCCCCCCCCCCGCCCCCCGCACCCCAAAACAAACATTAAAATAAACAAAAATAAACAAATATCAAAGACAACAATATATATATATATATACATATAAGAAAATCTATATATATATATATATATGGGTGTCTGTCAATATTCCTTCTTCCAGGAACGGCGGATGCTGAAAAAATCATGGTGCCGCCTTATGACGAGAAGGAAAACGAAGGTCTGGAACGATGGCTTTGGCAAGTACAGAAGTGTAGTACTAATTCTTGCTCCCTATGCAAAAACCTCGCAAAACACACTAGAGCCGTCATTTTAAGACTCAGGCATCGTCTTCGGAACTACTGGAGCTACTTGAGCTCGAGCTCGTAGTGCTTTGCTCTTCAAGGTTGGCCATGTTTCAAATCAGCTGTCTTAGTACTGTTTTATGTCTTGGATGGGCAAGTGGCCACCGCAAGCAGTTTCCCTTCATATTTGCTAGCGCGATGCTAGCGCCAACCTAGCGCATATTTCGCCGCATGACGTTAGAATTTTGGCACGCCGGCAGCATGCAACCACAGGGTTTAGGGTGTAGGGTTCAGGGTGTGTAACCCAATGTTCCACAGTCTTACCTAAGCCGCAGGCCGCCTATACTACTTAAGCTTCCCGAAGCTGGATCGCTCTAAGCCCTAAACCCTACACGCTAAACCCTAAAATGTTAGCCTTTGGAAAGGAACACCTAGCGCCACGCTAGCGCTATCCTAGCGCCTGCAGGGGGAAGAGCCTGAAACCTGCACATACGCATGGTGCCGCCTTGTGGTGAAGACATAAACCAACAAGAGCGGAACTTCATATCGCACTTCCATGATATTTTACATACATGGTATTTTGACGTCCGCCCATATATAAACGATCAAAAACGAACAACCTAACACAGGATCACTATAATATCTATGCACTGCAAGATTCCTTTCTTTGGGAAGGAGGGGAGGAGGTTGCTGGGGTGGAAAGGGAGATCCGAGACGGCGTGCTCGGGTTTAGGGCTTAGGCCTTAGGGCTTAGGGCCTAGGGTTTAGGTTGAGGGCTTACAGGGTTTCGGGTTTAGGGTTTTAGCCAATTCTGTGCAAGGGGTATATCTTAATTATACCGCTCCCCACTAAGCGGCAAAAACTCTCTATTCTTGAAACTTGAACTCTACACCCTAAACCCTAAACCCTAAACCCTAAACCCGAAATGATTGCTGGGTCTTTTCGCAACCCCGGAAGCAGAGGGAAGCACGCCAAAGGGGGGTCTGTGCATGGACTCGGTAACCACGAAGGGACCAAAAATGAATAGGAAAACAACCGCGTTCAGGGTTTAGGGTTTAGGGTTTAGGGTTTCGGGTTTAGGGTTTCGGGTTTAGGGTTTAGGGCAAAGCTAACATCTAAACCTTGTACCCTGAGACCCTACTTAAAGCTAAACTACTCAACCCTCCCCCCCCCCCCCCCAAAAAAAAAAAAAAAAAACTCACAAACACCTGAACCCTAAACCCTGAAAATCCTACTAATACCTGAACTACGTCCCAGACACCCGGGAGGATTCAAAAAGTCGATCCTCTTAAGGGTTCCTAACAACGACACGATAGTACTATTTGTGGTTCCTACACCCTAAACCCTAAACCCTAACCCCTAAATCCTAAACCCTAAACCCTGTACCTACTTTTTGGATCCTCCCGCCCCCCCCCCCCCCCCCCCCCCCCCCCCCCCCACACCCAACAAAAAAAGAAAAAGCCTTGGAAGTCAAGAGGTGTTTCTCGGAAAAATTGCCTTGGAGTGTAGGGCTTGGGGTTTGGGATTTCGGCCTCAGGGCACTCGAGGCAGGGTTTAGTAGTAGGGTTTAGGGTTAGGGGTTTAGGTTTAGGGGGTCTAGGGTCTAGGGCTTAGGGTTAGGGGGTTTAGGGTTTAGGGTTTAGGGTTTAGGGTTTAGGGTTTAGGGTTTAGGGTTTAGGGTTTAGGGTTTAGGGTTTAGGGTTTAGGGTTTAGGGTTTAGGGTTTAGGGTTTAGGGTTTAGGGTTTAGGGTCGAGGTTTTAGGGTTTGGGGTTTGGGGTCTGGGCCTTGGGCCAGACCTACTTGAGAAATTGACAAACAACGAACCGCCCCGACGCTGATTGTCCCCCCCCCAAAAGGTGTACACAGATACGGGTGGGCTTACGAAAATGAGGGAAACATAAACACCCAAATAGTAGGATTCCCTTATAATGTGGACCCCAATGAGGGGTACAGATCAGCAAGAAGTAAGTGCAATGACCTGACAGAGGTTAGGATCGTGCATTCCGAATATCATTCTCCGTTTCAAAGTGCAACTGGCTTCTTCGGCGAATGAAAAAGAGCTCCTAGGGTTTCGGGCAGGTTCGGGGCACTCTGGGGTGGGGTTAGAAGGAACCGAAAGAAAGGTTAGAAGCATAGTTTTAAGGTTTAGGGTTTAGGGCTCAGGGTTTTGGATCTAGGGGCCCAACTGCCAACTCATGGGTACCCATGAACCTTCAAGTACTGGACCAAATGGTCAGTTCTCAAAATCATGGTCTCTCTCTTTACATACCCGAGATACTACGGGCCGCCTTAAAGCCAACAAGGGAACATAATTACAGGGTCATTGGTGGGGCGGGCCAGCTGTCAACCCTAAAAGCCAAAAAAAACGAAGCTCCTGAACACCAAAACGTCGAAACCCCTACAACTTGCTAGCCCTAAACCCTAAACACTAAACCCTAAACCCTAAACCCTAAACCCCCCCAAGCATAAACCCAGCCCTCCCCTTGGTTGGGTTCAATGACCTTTGTGTTGGAACCTGAGAGTAGATTACTACCGGCCCCTGAGCCCTCGACCTAGTTCTGCCCCTGAACGCCTAAACCCTAAACCCTAAACCCTAAACCCTAAATCCTAAACCCTAAACCCGAAACCCCAAACCCTAAACCCCAAACCCTAACCCCAAACCCTAAACCCTAAACTCTAAATGCGAGCCAGGGCACTGTCGGGAACGTTCGAGCCAGAACTTCGGGATCCCTTCTGTGGGACCGAACGCGCGAACTCGGCCGACCCGGAGGGGTTTAGGGTTTAGGGTTTAGGGTTTAGGGTTTAGGGTTTAGGGTTTAGGGTTTCGGGTTTCGGGTTTAGGGCTCAGGGTTCACTTCAGGTTTAAGAGGACAGGATGTAACTGATGGGGCACATCCGCTGTGACCTGCAACTATGACCTGTGAGACCTCACGCTTGTCAACATGCGATTCTTGCTTTTTGGTGTCTGAATTGTGTTGACTGTCAGTTGCTTTGTGTTTCGGAGCGCCGAGACCACCAATTGCCAGAAGATCTTTCTCTCGCCAAGTGGCTGCGGAAATGCATGTGGCGGCGACGAGGTGTTTGGGATTTAGGGATTACGGTTTGGGGTGGGGTTTGGGGCTTGGGGTTTAAGGTTTAGGGTTTAGGGTTTACTCATGCCAAGACAGAGCTGTGGCCTTCAAACATCACTTGAAGCATTACATCGGAACCCTAGTTCAACAAGCTCCTGGACAAAGGGCCGAACACAAAACGGAAGCCCTGCAACCTAAGAAGGAAAAGGCTGAACACTAGTGACACCTCTGGCTGCAAAGCCAAACCCCAAACCCCAAACCCTAAAAGTAGGGATATACATACCTTGAATTGGACTATAACCATACTTACTCTGCTTACAGCCCTATTTATCTGTACTTGGTAGCCCAGTAACCATTCTTATAGTAAGGGTGCACCTTTTTTGTTTTTTTTACTTTCTGAGGGAACCTTGAACCAAGACAAGGGAAAAGGGTGCCTGGGTTACCAAACAATCATCTAGCGTGGATATTTGTTGGGAGGCCCCCCTTATACTAAGTCCTTAATTGGGATTATGATAGGGGGTACTATGATCCCCATTAAGGACAAAAACATCCAACATATTTGGGTAGTTGAGAGAAAATCTTGGATAGGGATAACTGAGGGGATCATCTTGCGGCATAGTAGCTCACGCTCCTGCAATGCTTCTGACAGCTCTATGACGGCTTGAAATACCCCTCAAATCCTACACACCTGGGCAATAGATAGCTAGAACGTCGCACTAGAATGCCCCCCCCCCCCCCCGGTCCACGACTTAGGTTTGATCAAAGAGAGCTTTAGGGCCCTGCACAATGAGAATGAATCATTGGTACGTAGCAGTTTCTACGATCACCATTATCAAAAAATCCAGGCATCCTGTACTAGTGTACGGCTTGGGAGGTGTAAAGGGATGCAATGTTTAGCCCTTCTTGCTGACCATGAATTCCCTGGACCCTAAACCCCTTGGGCTATGTAAGCCTCGGAATTCTCAGAACCACCTCAAAGCAAAGTCCTTGGCCTTGCCAGGATTGGCCCAACACTCTTCACTCCAAAACCTTACACCCTAAACCCCAAAACCCTGCACCCTAAACCCCTAAACCCCTAAACCCCTAAACCCCTAAACCCCTAAACCCCCTAAACCCCCTAAACCCCCTAAACCCCCTAAACCCCCTAAACCCCCTAAACCCCCTAAACCCCCTAAACCCCCTAAACCCCTAAACCCCTAACCCCTAAACCCCTAAACCCCTAAACCCCTAAACCCCTAAACCCCTAAACCCCTAAACCCTAAACCCTAAACCCTAAACCCTAAACCCTAAACCCTAACGAGCCCGGGCCCGGTCTCAGCACCTGCTGTGGGACGCCGCACGCTTGCCTTCCATGGCCATTGCCGAGGCAAGGAGAGCTCCGACCTGCGTTTAGGGTTTAGGGTTTAGGGTTTAGGGTTTAGGGTTTAGGGTTTAGGGTTTAGGGTTTAGGGTTTAGGGTTTAGGGTTTAGGGTTAGGGTTTAGGGTTTAGGGTTTAGGGTTTAGGGTTTAGGGTTTAGGGTTTAGGGTTTAGGGTTTAGGGTTTAGGGTTTAGGGTTTAGGATTTACGGTTTAGGGTTTAGAGCTCCGACCTGCGAAGGAAGGATTGGGCCCATGGGGTTTAGGGTTTAGGGATTGAGGGGTTTAGGGTTTAGGGCTAGGGTTTAGGGTGTAGGGATTCAGGGGTTTAGGGTTAGGAATTTAGGGGTTTAGGGGTTTAAGGTTTCGGGCTTCTTGTTTAGGAACTTCTAGGGTTCTTCTAAGTTTCCGAGGCTTGAGCGTCGAAGAGTCTCGGGCTTTGGGTTCAGGAGTTAGAGACTTGGGGTTAGGGTTGAGGGTTCAGGGTTAAGGATTTAGGGTTTAGGGTTTAGGGTTATTCGGGGAGGCCTTGAGTTGCGCCCGGCTGTGGATCTAGGGGTCGTTTCATGGGCCCTGAATATGGTCCCTAAACCCTAAACCCTAAACCCTAAACCCTAAACCCTAAACCCTAAACCCTAAACCCTAAACCCTAAACCCTAAACCCTAAACCCTAAACCCTAAACCCTAAACCCTAAACCCTAAACCCTAAACCCTAAACCCTAAACCCTAAACCTTACCTTCTTAACAAGGTTCCGAAGCATGGGCCCTTGGGTAGTATAGGGTATATAGGGGGCCCCTGTTTAAGGGCCCATACGAAGGGACCATAGTAACTACCCTTAGAGTGGAGGCGGTGGCTTAAGGCCACCACACCCCCAGGGTCGCAGCCAAAGAAAGCCTTCCCTGGCAGGACAATCGACTTCAGGTGTGGAAGTCCAACTACTTGGAGGTTCATGGGTACTTCTCTAAGTAGGGTTATAAGTTATCCTTACCATATACAAGGGTATGACCACGCGTACCCTGCTTGTAACCCTACTCATATTCTTCAGGGTTTAGGGTGTTGATTGACGTGCCCATGCACCTGGCATCAAGGTTGCGGAAACCCTTGGATGATCAACCGAAATCCTAAACCCTCAATCCTAAACTCTAAACCCGAAACATCTGCCGCTTCAGAATGAGTGTACCTTCAGTATGCACCCAACAGGAGCTGAAGACTCGGATCAGAGTCTACAACCTAACCCTGATGCCTAAGCCCCGCGAAACCGAACAATGGCGCCCTAAACCTAAACCCTGAAGCAGCGAAGTGGAAACCTTCCGGAGCACCAGGCACTGAGGCCTAAACCTCGACATTCAAAACTTGGAAACCCAAAGCCCTCAACCCTCAACCCTTTAAACCCTTGGTCCGGGGCCCTACTGCGCTTGTTGACGAGGCGGTCGTAGCTATCGAGGCGCGACCTTTCAAGGCACCGTTTTAGGCTTACGGTTTAGGGTTTGAAGGCTAAGCCCTGAACCCTAAACCCTAAATCCTAAACCATTGGGCGCCCTTGCCAGGCGGCGGCCGGTACAACTGAATGCTACCGCTTCGAGATCTGCTTGCTTTGCCAAGCAGATCGAGCCTGCCACAGCTAATTGCTAGCCATGGGGCGCAATGTTACCCTTAACCCCATCAGAACAAAAAACAATCGCATTTTCCAAATCGCATTTTCATCGTGGGCCCCCCCCCCCCCACCCCATTTGGGGGATCGAGGTCCTGACCTCCCAGGACCCCGCTTGTTGGCCCCGCTTGAGCAATACGCAGAGGCAAGATCCGACTCAAGCCGCAGGACAAGACAACTCCCGCCGGCCCGCGAAACATGGGTTTAGGGTTTAGGGTTTAGGGTTTAGGGTTTAGGGTTTAGGGTTTAGGGTTTAGGGTTTAGGGTTTAGGGTTTAGGGTTTAGGGTTTAGGGGACCCCAAGCCATAAGGTAAGTGGGCGCGACCCACGACCACGCTGTGGAGGGTCGCGCCGCGGCACCATGGAACACCCTGAACCCTGAACCCTGAACCCTGAACCCTGAACCCTGAACCCTGAACCCTAAACCCTAAACCCTAAACCCTAAACCCTAAACCGCACGGCTCCCCAGGTACATCCCAGAGCTCCTTCGGGGCTGTGGGCGGCCGAAGGAGGCCGTACATCTCAACCCTAAACAAGGTTTAGGGTTTAGGGTTTAGGGTTTAGGGTTTAGGGTTTAGGGTTTAGGGTTTAGGGTTTAGGGTTTAGGGTTTAGGGTTTAGGGTTTAGGGTTTAGGGTTTAGGGTTTAGGGTCTAGGGTCTAGAGTTTAGGGTCTAGGGTTTAGGGTATAGGGTTTATGATTCAGGGCTTGGGGTTTGGGGTTCAAGGTAGGAGCGCAGGATGAACGGTCCCCGCTGGTGCTTTTCTCGTCCCTCCTAAATGTCTTACCCCAAAGCCCCGAAACCCCCCCGCGGGTTCTTCGTAGGGAATGAGGGCCCTATGCCATATACATATATATATATAGCTCGCCCCCCCCCCCATGATCCACACATTTGGCCTCGGGAAGGGGGTTTTGGGAGGGGGGGGGACTCCAGACTCCAGATTTCCAGAAAAAATCTGGAGTACCGCCGGACTCCAGACTCCAGATTTCCAGAAAAAATCTGGAGTACCTGGGCCCCGGACTCCAGACTCCAGATTTCCAGAAAAAATCTGGAGTACCGGGGCCCGGACTCCAGACTCCAGATTTCCAGAAAAAATCTGGAGTACCCGGGCCCCGGACTCCAGACTCCAGATTTCCAGAGAAAATCTGGAGTACCTCCAGACTCCAGACTCCAGATTTCCAGAAAAAATCTGGAGTACCGGGACCCTGGACTCCAGATTCTGGAGTCTGTAATCTGGAGTCTGGGGCCGCGGGTACTCCAGATTTTTTCTGGAAATCTGGAGTCTGGAGTCTGGGGCCCCGGGTACTCCAGATTTTTTCTGGAAATCTGGAGTCTGGAGTCCGGGGCCCCGGTACTCCAGATTTTTTCTGGAAATCTGGAGTCTGGAGTCCGGGCCCGGGTACTCCAGATTTTTTCTGGAAATCTGGAGTCTGGAGTCCGGGGCCCGGGTACTCCAGATTTTTTCTGGAAATCTGGAGTCTGGAGTCCGGGGCCCCGGTACTCCAGAATTTTTCTGGAAATCTGGAGTCTGGAGTCCGGGGCCCGGGTACTCCAGATTTTTTCTGGAAATCTGGAGTCTGGAGTCCGGGGCTGGGTTCTCCAGATTTTTTCTGGAAGTCTAGTGTCTAGGGTTTAGTGTGTAGGTTTCAGGGTTTAGTGTTTTGTGTTTAGGGTTAAGTGTTAAGTTTAGGGTTTAGGGGTTAGGGTCAAGCGGCTCGGGTAAAACCCCAAAAAACCCCTAAACTCTGAAATCCAAACAGTAAGCATCTGAAACCCCGACGGGTTTTTGGTTTCAGGTTTAGATTTAGTAGGGCTCGAGGTTCCGGCTTTGGGGTTTACTGTTTAGGGTTTAGGGATTAGTGTTCAGGGTTTAGTGTCTACTGTTTAGGGCTTAGTTTGAAATGTTTAAGGTTTCTGGGTTAAGTGCTTAAGTGTTTAGGGTTTCGTGCTAAGTGTTTGGGGTTTGTGCTAAGGGCTTAGTGTTAAGTTTTTAGGGTTAGTGTTTAGGGTTTAGTGTTAAGGGTTTCGGGTTTGGTTTTTTAGGGTTAAGGGTTTTAAGGGTTTTTAAAAATCCTTCTGTTTAGGGTTTAGGGTTTAGGGTTTAGTTGTCAGGGTTTAGTGTGTAGGGTTTGGTGTGTAATGTTTGGGGTTTAGTTTTTAGGGTGTAGTGTTTCAGTGTTTAGGGTTTAGTGTTTAGCAAGGGATTAGTGCTTAAGTGTTTAGGGTTTCGTGTTCAGTGTTTGGGGTTCGTGCTAAGGGCTTGGTGTTAAGTTTTTAGGCTTAGTGTTAAGGGTCTAGTGCTGAGTGTTTAGGGTTCAGTGCTAAGGGTTTCGGTGTCTTTTTTGGGTTACGGGTCTTAAGGATGTTTACTAGTGTTCAGGGTTTAGTGTGTAGGGTTTAGTGTGTAATGTTTAGGGTTCAGTTTTTAGGGTGTAGTGTTTAAGTGTTTAGGGTTTAGTGTTTAGGGTCTAGTGCTTAAGTGTTTAGGGTTTCCTGTTAAGTGTTTGGGGTTTGTGCTAAGGGCTTAGTGTTAAGTTTTTAGGGTTAGTGTTTGGGGTCTGGTGCTGAGTTTTTAGGGTTTAGTAGTGTTAAGGGTTTCGTGTTTGTTTTTTTGGATTCAGGGTGTTAAGATTTTTACTAGTGTTCAGGGTTTAGTGTGTAGGGTTAGTGTGTAGGGTTTAGTGTGTACTGTTTAGGGTTTAGGTTTTAGGGTTTAGTTTTTAGGGTGTAGTGTTTAAGTGTTTAGGGTTTAGTGTTTAGGGTCTAGTGCTTAATTAAGTGTTTAGGGTTTCATGTTAAGTGTTTGGGGTTTGTGCTAAGGGCTTAGTGTTAAGTTTGTAGGGTTAGTGTTGAGGGTTTCTACGGGCTTAGTGTTAAGTTTTTAGGGTTAAGGGTTTAAGGGTTTTTGCAAGTTTACATGATCTGGGGAAGGCACTGGGGCTTCCCCAGACCATCTAAACCTTGAAAATCCTTAAAATCTTATAAAAATCTTTAAGCTTCTGTTTAAACATTCTCAGGATTATGAAGGTTTTAAGCCTTTTAAGCCTTTTAAAGACCTTAAATTGCTTACGTATTTAAGTGGCTGCTCTTTGCGGGTTTTAGAGATTTTTGAAGTTGCCAATGGTCTGGAGAAGCCCCGGTGCCTTCCCCAGACCATATAAATTTTTACAAATCCGTAAAACCCTGAAATTCTTGCAGTTGTAAATGGCTGTCCTTTTGAAGTTTAAAGTTTTTAGGATGTTCAATTCCAAAATCCGTAACTTCCCTAATTTTAATCGGCTGCCCGTTTTTGTTTTTTTCCTTTTAAGGAAGTTTAGACTTTTAAGGGATAAACGTTTCGAGGTTTTTTAGGGCTTTA
>CAJNDS010002232.1:210245-212745 GCA_905221605.1 Symbiodinium natans
GATAAAGCATATAGTAAGCCCACAAACCCAATGAACCGCATGAACCCCATGAAACACCCTCATGCCCCAAATCCTGAACCCAGAACCCCAAACCCTAAACCCCAAACCCCAAACCCCAAACCCCAAACCCTAAACTCTAAACCCTAAACCCTAAACCCTAAACCCTAAACCCTAAACCCTAAACCCTAAACCCTAAACCCTAAACCCTAAACCCTAAACCCTAAACCCTAAACCCTAACCCTAAACACCGAACTTCGAAGAATCTCACCGTGCTTGGCGCGCCGTCTGTCGGGAGGCTACGAGACGCAGCGTATGGAAGATGTCCTTCGCAGCCTTTGCGGTGAGAGCTTAGGGTTCTTTAGGGTTTAGGGTTTGGGCTTTAGGGTTTAGGGTTCTAGGGACGTCCTTGGAGGTTCGTGGGCACTCATAGGTAGGGTAGAAGTAGGGCGACGATTCTGGTTACAACCTTATGTAGGGTACTTCTAGTACTTCTAACCCTACTTATCAGTACCCTCAACCTTCGAAGAGGGTTTGGGCTTTTTTGGGGCTTTAGGTTTCTGGGACACTGGGTTTGGTGTTCTAACCCAAACCCTAAACCTAAACCCTAAACCCTACACCGGTTTGGGGTTTGAGGTCCAGTGTTTTTGGGCTTCAGGGTTCCTGGGCTCAGCATGTCGTCTCAGGGATGGCTTTCGCGGCCTCTGCATTCAGGAGGCTTGGGATTTAGGGACCTGGCGTGATAGGGTTTGGGCCTTTAAGGGTGTAGGGTTTTGGGGTTTAGGGTTTAGGGTTTTTAGGGATTCGGGTTTAGTCCTTCAGTGACGGGGTGGGGGGGGGGTCTAGGAGGGGGGAAGCTTGGCTTGAAAAACACGATAGAGTGCAAGTCAAGATTGGGGAACGTCGGGATACCCCCACCCCCACCTTTGAACCCCCCCCCTCTGTTTGTTCCATGTGTCCACAATTTAGGCATTGGGGTTTAGGGTCTAATTAGGGTTTAGGGCTTAGGGTTACTTGGGTGTCAAGGTAGCTCTTCTTAAACTAGCAGCCGTACATCCCGCCTTTCCCGGTTACGTTACTTCAAACAGAGCCCTAAACCCTCATGCCTGAAAAAACAGGCCCGCCTCTCGCCGCAGGCTTTCTGTCAAGCTCTTGACCGCCTTGCGCAGATGAAAGGTTTATGGATCAGGGTCCCTGACCGGTGTGCCTTGTTTCCGAGAGAGTCCATGATCGTAGGTGCTTGCAACAGGGGGTCAACTTGGGGTCCCTAACCCTAACATTAAACCCTAAACCCTAAACCCTAAACCCTAAACCCCAAACCCCAAACCCTAAACCCTAAACCCTAAACCCTGTCGGTTCCCTAACCCTGCAGTAACCTCTCTTTGAGCATCAGAATCCAGATTCACCATTAACCTCAGGAATAATCACGAAAGCCTTTGTGTTGCAGGATTAGGGTTGTTTAGGGCTTAGGAAGACCTCTTCCGCAAAAAAGGGCCCCATGATGCCACTTAGGAATACGGTTGAGGGTTGAGGGTTTGGGCTGCAGGGTTTAGCGTTCAGGGTTTGGGGTTTAGGGTTTAGGGTTTGGGGTTTAGGGTTTTTGGTCTCGAAACCCTGTTTCTTAGTAGGGAATGAGGGAATGAGGGCCCTATATAATCCCTTAAAGGGTATATATATGTATACATATCTATATATATATATATATAGGGCCCTCATTCCCTCCTTCCCTACTAAGAACCAGGCTCGTTCTTGGCTCTTCTGTCAAGCCTGCCCTGTAGGGCGGACGACGAGCGGCCTCACCTGGCGCGTGGGCGCGTGGAATTGAAACCCGAAACCCTCGGCTTCCCTAAACCCTAAACCCTAAACCCTAAACCCTAAACCCTAAATCCAAAACCCTAAACCCCATTTTGGGCCCTGAACCCTGTAAACCCTCCGAGGTCTGAACCCTCAACCCTACACTCAGGGTGAAGATTGGAGGCCATGAAAGAAGTTTAGGGTTTGGGGTTGGGGGCTTAGGGTTTAGGGTTTAGGGATACTTGGAGGTTCATGGGTACTTCTAAGTAGGGTTGTAGGTACTCTAAGGAAGGCTGGAACCACGGTCGCCCAACTCACAACCCTACTTTAAAGCACCCAGCAGCTTCCGACCCACACTTTCCAAACTAGGTCTCCCGGCAACTGGGGGGTTTAGGGGCTAGGGTTTAGGGTTTAGGGTTTAGGGTTTAGGGTTCAGGGTTTAGGGTTTAGGGTTTAGGGTTTAGGGTTTAGGGTTCAGGGTTCAGGGTTTAGTTTACGGAAATGTGTACCCCGAATATACACTCCTACACAATTGGGTTCCTTCATAACAAGGACCCCAACAAGGTACCCCTAATTTCGCAAACAACCGCTTGGGAATGAAAAAGCTGGGGCACTTTCCTGCGATCACACAAAACCCAAAGCCCTAAACCCTACAAGCAAAGTGTGCTTCAACGCTGCATGGCCCTAAACCACAAGCCCTAAGCCCCAA
>CAJNDS010002232.1:217745-260245 GCA_905221605.1 Symbiodinium natans
ATTTGTTTAAGGGCCTTACCAGACCTTCTGCGCGCGGCCTTGTTCCCACTCCAGCTGAATTTGTGCAACGCTGGACGATATCCACTTCCCCGCCGAAACTCGAACCCAAACGCCTGGGAGGATCCAAAAAGTAGAACCCCAAATAGTACCTTATGCTGCTATTGCGTCATTTTTAGGAACCCTTACAGGGATCTACTTTTGGATCCTCCCAGGGGTCTGGGAAATGACACAGTTTAAGCAACTCCTTGAGGGACCCTGGTGGGGCTTTGTGACGGGACTTGCGATCCAAAATGCTTAACCCCAAACCCTAAACCCTAAACCCTAAACCCGAAACCCTAAACCCACAGTTCACCTACTCGATAGACTTTGGCAGGGTTTGTGTGTTGGGGCTACTTCTTCTGAATCTAAACAGGGCGGGCGGCAGGAAGAACGCCGACTCGGAGAGCTTGAACCGGTGCCGAGACTCTGAAAACGATCCCACCTGGGTCTTGTAGGTTTAGGGTTTAGGGTTTAGGGTTTAGGGTTTAGGGTTTAGGGTTTAGGGGTTTAGGGGTTTAGGGGTTTAGGGTTTAGGGGTTTAGGGTTTAGGGTTTAGGGGTTTAGGGTTTAGGGTTTAGGGTTTAGGGTTTAGGGTTTAGGGTTTAGGGTTTAGGGGTTTAGGGGTTTAGGGTTTAGGGTTTAGGGGTTTAGAGGTTTAGGGTTTAGGGTTTTGGGTTTCGGGTTTGGGGGTTAGGGTTTCGGGTTTCCGGTTTAGGGTTTTGGGTTTCGGGTTTAGGGTTTTGGGTTTGGGGTTTAGGGTTTCGGGTTTAGGTTTAGGGTTTGGAGCTTATTAGGGTTTGGGGTTTGGGGTTTGGGGTTTGGGGTTTGGGGTTTGGGGTTTGGGGTTTAGGGTTTAGGGTTTAGGGTTTAGGGTTTAGGGTTTAGGGTTTAGGGTTTAGGGTTTGGGGTTTGGGGTTTCGGGTTTCGGGTCTCGGGTTCGTTCGGCGCTTAGGGGTTGAAGGTTCAAGCCTTTGGGTCGGGGATTCAATTTTGGGGATTGATTGAAGTTAAGGGTTTAGGGTTTAGGGTTTAGGGTTTAGGGTTTAGGGTTTAGGGCCTAGGGCTTAGGGGTTCAGGGTGCTGACCTGTGATGATGGCTGTCTGTGAGGTCCCCGAAACAGAACCTAACTTGTAGCCACCCCCCCCCCTCCACCCCAGATGAAGTTGATAATGGAGAGCGCTCAGGGCAGTAGGCTGTTGATTTGGTGGAATTCAACTTAGGGGTGGGTTTGGGAACCCCCAAACAGTGAACCATTACTCCGAACATGCAGGGAGCAATGTTGCCGTCGATGGCATACTGGATCTGACCCTGCGTCCTGAGACCAGGCGATTGGGTTCAGGGTTTGGGGTTTATTCAGGGGTTTAGGCACGGTTTAGGGCTTAAAGGTTTAGGGTCAGGTTTTAGGGTTCAGGGCCCCTGAAAACCCTAAACCCTGACGTAAACTCACCCGCGAAGTTCTGGACTCTTCACCCCCTCCAAAGACTGCCCGCGATCACTGTTACGATCATTATTACCAATATTAAATATCATGTCTATATTTATATCAATGATCATCATTACTGTTCTTCCAGACCTCAAAGTCGTATAAACTCCCCTCAACCCGGACCCTGAAAAGCCACCCTACCGTTTCCGGCTAAGAGTAGAAAGGCACTCGGGTTAAACCCTTATAAACCCCAAGCCCTAAACCGGAAACCCGACACCCTAAACCCTAAACTCTAAACCCTTAACTCTAAACCCTAGGTGACACCCTAAACCCTCAACCCTAAACCCTAAACTCTAAACCCTAAACCCTAAACTCTAAACCCTAGGTTTCGGGGTTTAAAGTCCTAGGGCTCACTAGGATCAAGGATCCTAACCCCCTTGAAGATGTGCTTCTGGGCCAGCTCCCTGACCTTGAACACTTCCCGAATAGGGTTTAGGGTTTAGGGTTTAGGGATTAGGGTTTAGGGTTTAGGGTTTTGGGTTCAGGGTTCAGGGGTTTAGGGGTTTAGAGGTTTAGGGGGCTTAGGGGTTTAGGGGCTTAGGGCCCGAAATCTAAAGGCCATGGCACCGTTCCACGGCGTACTCGTGGAAGTCCGAGTGGTAGTTCGGCACTTTCCGGGCCGAGGATACGGACTTGTGGAACCTAGGGATTCAAGGGCTGAGGGGTTTAGGGTTTAGGGTTTAGGGTTTAGGGTTTAGGGTTTAGGGTTTAGGGCTTTTAAGGGCAGGGTGGTCTAGGGTTTCGGGTCGTAGGGTTTTGGGGGCTTCACTAAACCCCTGGTCAACCCCAGAGGCCCTCAAGCGATTCGAAGGCCTCAGACACAGGGCTCCGGGGAGACCCTTCGCCCCGCCTTTCCGCAGCACACAAGAACAACACCCTAAACCCTAAACCCTAAACCCTAAACCCTAAACCCTAAGCCCTAAGCCCTAAACCCTAAACCCTAAACCCTAAACCCTGAATGAACCCTGAACCCTGAACCCTGAATCCTGAGCTAAACCCTAAACACGAAGTGTCCCGTGCGGTAGACTGGCGGTCCGGGAGTCCCGTTCTCTAACTGGCGGCCCCCTTTTTTTGGGGGGGTTGCCCTTAAATGAACCCTGAAAGTGAAGGTAGTTATTGCTAGAATTACTCTAGGGTTTAGGGTTTAGGGTCTAGGGTTTAGGGCTAGAACTACTCTAGGGTTTAACCCTGGTGGATATTGCTATAGCTACTGATAGGGTTTAGTTAGGGCTTAAGGACTAGGGTTGAAGGACTGAAGGGTTCCCAAGGGCTTCGGGCGTACAGAGGGCTGCTGTTGAGCTACCGTCGGGCGTTGATACAAAGGCCGTCTATCATGACAGGGACCCCAAGTGAAACCATGACCCTAAACCCTAAACCCTAAACCCTAAACCCTAAACCCTAAACCCTAAACCCCTGAACCCTATGAGCCCTATGAGCCCTATGAGCCCTATAAGCCCTGTAAGCCCTGTAACCCTAAACCCTAAACCCTAAACCCTAAACCCTGAACCCTGAACCCTAAACCCTAAACCCTAAACCCTAAACTCTAAACCCTAAACCCCAGGCCAGGGCTGCAACTTGTCGAAGTTGCCACAACGCGTGCCGGGCCAGCTCCTCGAAGTGAATGCCCCGGGGCTTGGGGTGTGGGGTTTGGGGTTTGGGGTTTGGGGTTTAGGGTTTAGGGTTTGGGGTTTGGGGTTTAGGGTTTAGGGTTTAGGGTTTAGGGTTTAAAAGGGCTAGGGGCTTGGGACGTGGCTGGTCTTTCCTTGTTGCATTTCTTTTGGGAGCTTTGGGGAGCTTCTGGGAGGTCCCCCGGGCTCCCCTTAACCTGTTCTGATGTTCAGGGCTCAGGGATCTCAATGATCTGGGCTGGCCTTTAAACTCTGATATATATATATATATATATATATATATATTAATATATTAATATATTAATATATATATATATATATATATTAATATATATATATATATATATATATATATATATATATACGGTCCCTTATAAACCCAAATAAGGCAAACATGTTCCAAAAACCAACCTAGTGATTGTTTCTCTTCCAAGAACGAGGATGGACTGAACGAGTGAGAAGACAAAACTTTGCATTTTCCTAGTGTTGCGGGACACTCTGGGCAGGTGGGGTTTTGTCTGGTCGAACCCCCTGCGACACAACTAATGTCGTGGCCCAGCCACTCGTAAACCCTAAACCCTAAACCCTAAACCCTAAACCCTAAACCCTAAACCCTAAACCCTAAACCCACCATTGGTCACCCCAGACGAGGCTCGACAGCCAGTGGTACGCGTTGTAGGAGACGCCATCCCCGGTCACCATCTCCATGATGTCCATCTCCCCCTCCTTAGGGTTTAGGGTTTCGGGTTTAGGGTTTAGGGTTTAGGGTTTAGGGTTTGGGGCTTAGGCTTTAGGCTTTAGGCTTTAGGCTTTAGGCTTTAGGCTTTAGGCTTTAGGCTTTAGGCTTTAGGCTTTAGGCTTTAGGCTTTAGTCTTTAGGCTTTAGGCTTTAGGCTTTAGGCTTTAGGCTTTAGGCTTTAGGCTTTAGGCTTTAGGCTTTAGGCTTTAGGCTTTAGGCTGTAGGCTTTAGGCTTTAGGCTTTAGGCTTTCGGGACCCTAAACCCTACATCCGAAACCCTGAAGCCTGAACCGATGACCAGCTGGGTCAGGACCTTGATGCCCTGAACCCTAAACCCTAAACCCTAAACCCTAAACCCTGAAGCGCTTTGGCCGGGAGTCGTCAAGGCACTTGTCCGAAAAGCCATTCCTCAACACGTCAAGTTTGAAGGCCGAGGCTGTAGGGCTGATTGAGGCTTTAGGGTTTAGGGTTTAGGGTTTAGGGTTTAGGGTTTCGGGTTTAGGGTTTAGGGTTTAGGGTTTCGGGTTTCGGGTTTGAGGGTTTTTGGTTTAGGGTTTGGGGTTTAGGGTTTAAGGGTTTAGGGTTTAGGGTTTAAGGGTTAAGGGTTAAGGGTTTAGGGTTTAGGGTTTAGGTTTCGGGTTGATGGGGGGTTTTAGGGTGTAATGAGGGTTGCTTGAGGGCTTCGTTCAGGTTCCCGGTGCTGGCGCTGGCGAGTGGGGAGTTACAAAAGGTACTACGTTGACCCTTAAACCCTCAAACCCTTAAACCTCAAACCTGAAACCCTTGAACCCTCAAACCTGAAACCCTGAAACCCTTAAACCCTCCAACCTGAAACGCTTAAACCGTCAAACCTTTCAACCCTGAAACCTCTAGAACCCTTAAAACCTTAGACCCTTAGACCCTTAAACCCTTATTCAGCCCTTAACTGGGCCCTTCATCCCTCTTAATCTCTTAAACCCTAGAACCCTAGAACCCTAGAACCCTTATGCCCTCAAGCCCTTAAACCCCAAACCCTAAACCCCGAAACCCCCGGCAAGTGCCAAGGGGCCCTAAACCCTAAACCCTAAACCGCAAACCCTAAACCCTAAACCCTAAACCCTAAACCCTAAACCCTAAACCCTAAACCCAGACACTCATCCCTCCCAACCAGGACTGTGGGGTCTAATGCTTTCTTAGTTGCTGAGCTCATAAGCCCTCCCAAAAACTCCACACTTTCCAGTTCTGTAGGGGATTAGGGTTTAGGGTTTAGGGTTTAGGGCTTAGGTCCCGTAAAGTGTAGAGCGTACTCATTCAGACTCACGAAGTTTTTGGGGTGGTAGGAAGCAGGGTTGGGGAGCTTTCAGGTTTAGGGTCTAGGGCTTCACCCCGGATTTGGGGGTAACCAGGCCCAAAGAAATCTGAAGAAAGACTTGGCCCTAAACCCTAAACCCTAAACCCTAAACCCTAAACCCACTCGAAACCCTAAACCCTAAACCCTAAACCCTAAACCCTAAACCCACTCGAAACCCTAAACCCTAAACCCTAAACCCTTAACGCCCAAACCCTAAACCCTTAACCTTAAACCCTAAACCCTAAACCCTACTAAAGCCTAAACCCCAAACCCTAACCCTAAACTCGAAACCCTAAACCCTAAACCCTAAACCCTATACCCCACACCCTGCTAAACCCTGCTAAACCCTAAACCCTAAACTCGAAACCCGGAACCCTCAACCCTAAACCCTAAACCCTACTAAACCCTAAACCCTAAACCCCAAACCCCAAACCCTAAACCCTAAACCCTAAACCCCAAACCCTAAACCCTCAACCCTAAACCCTCAACCCTAAACCCTACTCAACCCTAAACCCTAAACCCCAAAAGTCGCCAAGCGATTCTCAACAAGCGCCCAGGCTCTGCGGCAGCATCCAATGAGCCGGCCACACGCCCCTCACAGCTCTCTGTAGATTCAAGGGTCTGTATTAGGGTTTAGGGTTTAGGGTTTGGGGTTTGGGGTTTAGGGTTTAGGGTTTAGGGCTTGGGGCTTAGGGCTTGGGGCTTGGGGCTTAGGGCTTCGGGCCCTAATCCTAAATCCCGAAAACCTGCAGAGCTCTACACTGTACACTGTTCGGCCATCCGCAAAAACAAAAAGCTCGGGTATAGGGAACAAACACCGAAACCCTAAGCACCCTGGCCCCGCCTGCCACCATAATAAACAAAACTTCACAGAACCCGAAACCCTAAAGTTTAAAACCGTAAGCCCTAAACCGAAAGCCGAAACCCTAGACCCTAAACCTTAAACCCTAAACCCTTGGGGCTCTGGGGCTTTTAGGGTTTAGGGTTTAGGGTTTAGGGTTTAGGGTTTAGGGTTTAGGGTTTAGGGTTTAGGGTTTAGGGTTTAGGGTTTAGGGTTTAGGGTTTAGGGTTTAGGGTTCCGGGTTTCGAGTTTAGGGTTTAGGGTTTGGGGTTTAGGGCTGTTCGCCACCAGCATAGAAGATCTAGAGGCGTGGGTTGGGCTCTCAGACGAGGACGGCAGCGGGTAACGGTCGGCTTCAGTGTAGGCTCACTCCGAGCCAGAAACCAAAAGCAACTTAGGGCTTCGGGTCACCACCCCTCCTGTACTCCCCCTAGAACCTTAATAGAACTAGTACTTTTAATATCCTTTGGGGTTTTATATCAACAAAAATACAAAAATAATTCCTAAGGGGGATAGAGCCCCTTCAACGCAGCCTCACTTGAGGCTATCATGGCCTGGTGTTCAAGGGCAGCCGGGCACGCACGCAAACACCTCGCACGGCCAGCGCACACCCTAAGCCCGGAGGCCCCCTAAACCCCAAACCCCAAACCCTAACCCCTAAACCCTAAACCCTAAACCCCCAAACCCCAAACCCCAAACCCCAAACCCTAACCCCTAACCCCTAAACCCTATCTGCATTATCCCGGTACTGGCTTCGCCACCCCCGTCCAACCCCCCAACCACACCACGGGGACAGGGGGGGGAGCCTATTGGGAGAGGGGCGGTGGGGGCAGCGGAGTTATATTTATTGATTTGTGCGTAGTGTTGCGGAAGCCATAAACCCTCCATTCCCAAACCCTGAACCCTGAAACCCGAGATGCTGAGCCCTGAAACCCGAAATCCCGAATCACAGGCTCACGGTCTTTCCGGGTTGAATAACCCCAAGAAACCACATTGCAAGGCCCCTGATTCCTAGCTTACTTGAAGGTTCATGCGTACTTCTAAGCATTAGTTTAGGGTTCAGGCTTTAGGGTTTAGGGGTACTGATATGTAGGGTTTAAGGAGCCTAAATAAGGTCAGAATCCTAGTTTCCCTACTTACAAGCCTACTTATAAGTATCCATCTTAACCTTCAAGTAGGGTTTTGGCGTTCAGGCTCCGAAACTTGTGATGTTCCCCCTTATACTAACAGTCCTTGTTAGGGATTCTAATCGGGGGAACTATAATCCCTTAAGGCCTGTAAGCATAAGAGGGAACATCCCAAGCCGAAACACTGAACACCAAAAGAACCCAAACGCCAAAGCCCAGTTAGATTTGCAGATCCTCGGACACTGTGTACTCAGGGGGCCCAACAGAGGGTCTCGAAAATAGGGGTACCTTATTGGGGTCCGTACTATTTGGGGGTCTATATTCGGGGTTCCTGCTTATCGTAAACCCCATATGAGGTGGGGTTCTCATTGCAAGTACGACCCCAAAAATGCACCCCTCTCCCCCCCCTCCCCCCATATGTTCACACTCACCAACCTTGTAGGCTGTAGAACTGCTCTTCGGGTCAAGGGTTTGGGCTAAGAACTTTGAGCATTTTGTCTAAAGACTATACAAGATATGCTTGTCGGAGTTGTATAGGCCAGTAGGATTAAGAGTCCTTCTCGCAGTCCCTCCTAGTATCAGAACTACGTGAGCTTCGAATCCTAAATCCTGAACCCTCTAAACCCTAAACCCTAAACCGTAAACCCTAAACCCTAAACCCTACGTCTGGTGTCTTGGGTGACCCAAGGTACGAAAAGGGCCGTCCACTATGGACCAAGCAATGCGATCCTTGGTGGTGACGGCGGCAGAGTAATACCTCAGCTCTTTAGGATTTCGGTTCCTAAACCCTAAACCCTAAACCCTAAACCCATAACCCTGACAGGCCCGAAGCTCTGAACAATTCCAGGCACTCGGAAACTGGTCGCACTAGATGCTCGAAACCTGTGAGCTTTGGGGGCTTGCTCACTCCGGCACCTTAGCGAAAGAATTGTTTGAAGGGGTCTGTTTAGGGTTTAGGGTTTAGGGTTTAGGGTTTAGGGTTTAGGGTTTAGGGTTTAGGGTTTAGGGTTTAGGTGTTAGGTGTTTAGGGTTTAGGGTTTAGGGTTTAGGGCCCCAAGAATCCCTGAAAGTCCAGAACAACCAATATTGTCCAGAAGCACCGAAATTTAAGGTGTACCATGCCACCTCTTCTGTTGGCTACTGCTCTTGTCATTCTCAGACACTTGGTTGCTGGGTTCATAACCCCGGAAAAAGTGTACACTTTCAGTTGTATAGGGGGGTTATAGTAGAACAGAACAGTGTAAAGTGCACTCACTCAGCTACTAAGGACAGCGGGCAGGGTGATGCTAGCAGTTTTCTGGTTGTTGACAGCATGTGTTCTCTGTGAAGAGACACTCAGGGCACCACGCATGCCCAGACCCTTCAACAACTAGATCCCCTTCAGGGGGCCCAACCAATAGAAGGGGGGGCTTCTACTTTTGGGGTCCTTTCAGGGGTCTCGTGCTGCGCTGCTGGTTCAGGGAGCTACTTCCGTTTGTTTTAAGTCCCTCGGTGCACAACATTCTTCGGCACTGTCGAAGAGCCTTCGCATTGAGGGCACACTTTTCTGGTGACGACGACATAGAATGGCATGATATCTGTCTGCCTACTGTACTTGCAGTCAGGTCGACCAACCCCAAACCCTAAACCCTAAACCCTAAACCCTAAACCCTAAACCCTAAACCCTAAACCCTAAACCCTAAACCCTAAACCCTAACCGCTAAACCCTAAACCCTAAACCCTAAACCCTAAACCCTAAACCCTAAACCCTAAACCCTAAACCCTAAACCCTAAACCCTAAACCCTAAACCCTAAACCCTAAACCCTAAACCCTAAACCCTAAACCCTACACTGCAAGTATCCCTGCCGGAACCAATGAGCAATCGCAACTGCCACCCAGACGAAGCCATGTCAGACAAAAAAAGGGATGCCCATCCCTTAGCCTGAAAGAACCTAACCCTAAACCCTAAACCCTAAACCCTAAACCCTAAACCCTAAACCCTAAACCCTAAACCCTAAACCCTAAACTCCCCCTTGTACTGACAGCCCTTAATAGGGATCATAGTACATCCCCATTCCTAAGCCTTGAAAACCCTAAGTTTGGGATGTGTTCCCCCTTTTACTAACAGTCCTTAATAGGGATTCTATAGAGTACCCCCCTTTTTTATCCCCCCCTCTCCTGGACTGCTAGTACAAGGGGGAACATCCCGACCCTACATTCAGGCGGCGGGCCTCTTGGAATCGAGTGGGTCGCGCTCGGACACAATTCGCAGTTCACCATCCTTTTCGCAGCGTTTTGTGTTTCTCCCATTTTTTGGGAAGACCGGGCGTGGCGGCTACAGTCAACCCTTATCCCAGAACACCCTAAAAGGCGCTGCTCCAACCTGTTCTTTCGGGGTTTTAAGGTATTTAGGGCTTCCAAGGCTTAGCACAAAAAGTCTTGAAGACGAATTAGGCCTACTACTCGCTGTTAAGATCGTGCCAGTGGTAGACATCAGAGGGAGGCAATTATTGGGGAAGTCACCCGTGCCCACATGAAACCGACGGAGACCCTTGGGGACCAAATGAGCCCTAAAATTGGGGGGCATCTACCCTATACCAATGTAATTCCTAATTCCTATTAAGGTATATGAACCATAAACCCTTTTAGGGCCCCCAAGGACCAAGACACCGCAACCCCAGTGACAGTCCTGAACGTGCACGTTCGCCGCGCGGCACGCGGCGCATCGGCAAGCGGTGATATTCCTTGGGTTTAGGGTTTAGGGTTTAGGGTTCAGGGTTTAGGGTTTAGGGTTTAGGGTTTAGGACCCCGAAACCCTAAACCCCAAACCCTAAACCTCAAACCCTAAACCCTGAACCCTTGTCCGTAATTATGACCCAAGCTATCCCGACTATCAGACTACTCCCCCCCTCCCCCATCCTTATATCAAAACAACCCGTAAAGAAGCTTGATGCTGTACTGTACTCCCTTCCCCCTAATTTGTGAAGCCCCGCCCCTACCCCCAATATGAAGCACCCCCATCTATGGTGTATGGGGAATGTTGAATACTATGGCGAGGGGAGCACGCAGCACACCGGGTATGCGCTCAGGGGTCCCGGGAAGAAGCGGTTCTTGAAATGCGCGTAGAACTGTTGAGGATCTGGGGCTTGCAAGGTTTCGTGGGGTTTTCAGAGGATCTTTAAAAAAGTATTTTTAATATAAAAAAAATCCCCAAACTGCCCCAAACCCGAGGGTACAACCTTTGAGATCCGAGGTAGTCCCCATGATTCCAGCGAGTCTCAAGCCAGCCACGCCGAAGTTGATGTCCTTGTACCCGCCTGGGGCAGACGTGGGGGTCATGTGTGTTTACCTTTTCTAGACCCCCATCCAGAAGGATCCCCTTATCATAAGGACCTCAATAAGGTCGTACTTGGAGGTTCTGCAGATTACTTAGAACCCCAACATACAACTGCACGCAGAAGCCCCTCTCAGTCTCTAAGTGGGCCTTTCCCAAAACAGCACAAGTAGGTTATAAGTAGACTTATAATTGGGATTGGAAGTACCCATGAGCCTCTAAGCAGACGTTTCCTGCAGGAGTGTAACGCTTTGGGGTTCAGATTTTGGGGTAGAACGGAACCTCCACACATTAACGCCCTGAACCTAAAAGCCTAAAGACCTCAATCCCACCGCCAAACCTGCAACCCTAACCCCCAACACCATAAAGCCCAACAACCCTAAAACCCTGCACCCCTAAAATGCTCAAAGCCCAAAGCGCTCAAAGACCCTAAATCCCCGAAGAGTTAAGCTTAGAGAACTACTCCCATGCACTCTGCACTGTAAGGAAAAAGACTTAGAAACTGGAGGTTACTGATCTGGGGTTCTCAGACAAGACACTAGATTGTAGCGAGCCACAGTCGCAGCTACCCTGCCGCAAAACCTGCCTCGAACCCTAAACCCTAAACCCTAAACCCTAAACCCTAAACCCTAAACCCTAAACCCTAAACCCTAAACCCTAAACCCTAAATCCCACAAACTCACCAAGCCCACAAACCCTAAACCTTAAACTACCCTAAGCCCGACAATACCACAAACCCTAAACCCCGAAATCTTGACGGCCCAGCAGTCCTTCGCTGGCCACTATTTGCCAGTAGACCGGATCTAAGCGATCTCCCAGGAAGTCATCTGACCACTCCAACCTGGCAGGGTTTAGGGTTTAGGGTTTAGGGTTTAGGGTTTAGGGTTTAGGGTTTAGGGTTGGGTTTAGGGTTTAGGGTTTAGGGTTTAGGGTTTAGGGTTTAGGGTTTAGAGTTTAGGGTTTGAGGTTTGGGGTTTAGGGTTTAGGATTTAGGGTTTGGGGTTCGGGTTTAGACCACTCCAACCTAGCAGGCAGGATACCTAACGGTTTACGAGAATCAGGGACCCCTAAAATAAACCCCCAAATAGTAGGGTCCCCTTACAATATCGTAAACCCCCACCTGGTGTTGGGGTTTAGGGCTTCGGGTTTTAAGGTTTAGGGTTTCGGGTTTAGGGCTTCTTCTTCTTCTTCTTTCTTGTTGGTTGCGGTTTTAATCTGGTTTGGGTTTAGGGCTTCTTTATTGGGTAGAGATGGTTTAGGGTGTAGGATTCAGGGTTCAGGGCTTCGGGCTGGGGCTACGGTCTTAAGAGGCTCCTACACAAATAGCTTTCGGGCGCAAGCACGTGGGATAGAAATATAGGTGTCGTCAAATGGCCTCCATCCTCCCCGTCCGCGGCAGAAGGACGAGGCCGTGGCGGAGGTCGTGTCAGGCACTTTGGGCGTCGTGGGCGTGGCGGGCGCGGGTGGAGGTGCAGGGAGAAGTGAAGGGAGAGGTGCCGGGGGAGGTGGTGGGGGGAGTGTTGGGGTGACGGCTGGGGGATTCTCCTGGAGCTCAAGAGTCGGCGGGGCCGGTGTGGTCAAATCCGCCCCCTGCGGGGGCGGCAGCGATGTTCCAGGTTCGGGCTGGGCAGATGGAACCGCGTCCGCGGAGATCGCCGGGAAGAGGCCTTGGCTGCTCACTCTTGCTGGCACTGCCACAGCTGAGCAAGGGTTTAGGGGGTGGGGGGTTTAGGGTTTAGGGTTTAGGGTTTAGGGTTTAGGGTTTAGGGTTTAGGGTTTAGGGTTTAGGGTTTAGGGTTTAGGGTTTAGGGTTTAGGGTTTAGGGTTACACAAGACAAGGAGCCTGCTTGTTGAAGGATGACGGTGAAGCCGCACAGAAGAACGAAGGTCACAGCAATCTTCTTCATCCCATGATGCCAGCGGCTCCCTAAACCCTAAACCCTAAACCCTAAACCCTAAACCCTAAACCCTGGAGCCTCTTCTGAATTTACGCGGGCTCAATTATCAAGTACATTTACCCGAAGCTTTGTAGGGCTGTTTGAGACTCGCTGTGGGTTAGGGCGTACAGTGCCAGCAGGGTGTATATAGGGTTTAGGGCCTAGGATTGAGGTTTAGGGTTTAGGGTTTAGGGTTTAGGGTTTAGGGTCTAGGGTCTAGGGTCTAGGGTCTAAGGGTCTAGGGTTTAGGGCTAGGGTTTAGGGACCTACTGCATGGCGCGCTTCCGCCTGTAGCCAGCTGCAAACAAGCAAGCGAGTTTTCCGAGACCCTGCTCTTTGGTAACCCTAAACCCGAAACCCTAAACCCTAAACCCTAAACCCTAAACCCTAAACCAGAGCTATACCCTCCAAACCCGAAATCTACGCCCTTGCACCCTGAACCCCTTGTAGGGGTTGAGTGGGCCCAGGGTGGTTTAGGGTGGTTTAGGGTGGTTTTGGGTGGTTTAGGGTGGTTTAGGTCTATACGGTCTAGGGTGTCTAGGGCTAGGGTTTAGTTAGGGCTTAGCGCCTTGAGTGGCCCTGTAAACTCACAGACCATGTGGGCACAAAAAGGTTTAGGGTTTAGGGTTTAGGGTTTAGGGTCTAGGGTCTAGGGTTTAGGGTTTAGGGTTTAGGGTTTAGGGTTCAAACCCTGCAGACCCCAGAAGCCCTGGATTCCGGCAAGCCTTAAAACTTAAAAAACCCGAATTATGGTTCACCCCTACCAACCCCCAAAACATCTGAAGAACCCTACAAAACCAAAAGCAAATAAAACCCTATAAGCCGTATTACACCCTATATGCCCTATCATAACCCCATAAACCCTACAAACCCTACAAACCCCACAAAGCCTGCAAGCTCTTAAACCCTCAAGTCTATTATCAAGAAAACGGACTCCAGAAAAAGACAACCCGCTGAGCCCAAAACCTCTAATTATGTCATAGTTAAAACCTGATGACCTAAACCTTGTACAACCCCAAGCCCTAAATCCTACAACCCAGATTTGTCTGGGCCAACATGTAAGCCCTAGAGCTTATGAGCCTGCAAGCCCATAACCCTAAACCCTATAGACCCTACCCCCTACAGACCCAAAATGCTCTACACCCTTAAAGCCAAAAAAGGCCCCAAGCCCTCAACCCCTAATCTTCTGAACCCTAATGCCCAAACCCTAGAGCCCAAACCCCGAAAGCCCTAAGTCCCTCAAGCCCTAAACCCTAAGCCCTTAATTAACCCTAAACCCTAAACCCTAAACCCTAAACCCTAAACCCTAAACCCTAAACCCTAAACCTAAATCCCTCAAATCCCTCCAGGCTGCTGTCGTCGCCGGCGTTGGCCGCGCGCCGTGCCAACCGCGCGATGGGAGGAGCGGGAGTGGAGAGGATGGCAAAGGCCCAAAGCCTGGGTTTGGGGGTTTAGGGTTTTAGGGTTTAGGGTTTAGGGTTTAGGGTTTGGGGTTTAGGGTTTAGGGTTTAGGGTTTAGGGTTTAGGGTTTAGGGTTTAGGGTTTAGGGTTGAAAGTTTAGGGTTTAGGGTTTGGGGTTTAGGGCTTAGGGTTGTCTTATGGCGTTTCGCGCTTAGTAGTTCTGGGGTTTAGGATTTCGAGGGTTGAGGGCTGTTAGGGCTTAGTTTTGTAGGGTTTTGGGTTCTGAGGCTTTGATTGTAGGGCTCATAGCAAGCGTGGATGTTACTTGGAGGTTCATGGTACTTATTTGACCAGTCATAACTGTACTTATAACCCACTTATAAGCCCCTTAAGTGCCCCAATATGGTTCTAAGTACAGTTATAAGTACAGTTATAATTGGTTAATAAGTACCATGAACCTGCAAGTAGGGGTTTACAGAGCTTCTAATTCTGCAGATGTCCTCTGCATTTTTTTTTTGTGCAACTTTGATGCGCTCCTCCCCTTTTTTGGCAGATAGGATTGTCATGCACTTTCTCTTTTCGCTGCATGTCTCTGCTTGAACCAGAACTGTCGTTTGGTCGGGATCCCATTGCACCAAAACATAGTTTGTAGTGTGTTGGGTTTTTGGGCTTGCAGCCCCTGATATTTAAATAACACCCAAACGTGACCACGATTCGAATGCCCATACAAAGATGGCACACTAGATTCTGAACCCCACAGACTTATGAAGATGATGCGTAACACCTCTGTGAAAGGCAGCAATCCCACCCCAAACGCCTGGCCACCCAAAACGTGGGTTTTAGGTGTAGGCTTTCGAACGTAAAAGCAAAATATACCTTCTGAGCCCTTTGGGTTGAGGATTTAGGGTTTAGAACTGATTTGTGCTAGGGGCTTGGGGTTTTTGAGTTCAGGGTTTCAGGTTTTCATTTGAGGGAACTAGGAGACCGCCCCGCCGAAGCCTCAACCTTCAGCGCAACCGGCGAAGCCCAAAACATCCGTAAACCGAATCCTAAACCCTAGACGGCCCTAAGCCCCAAAGCACAAACCCTACTCCTAAACCCCCCTAAACCCTCCTAGACCCTCCTAATAAACCCTCCTAAACCCTCCTAGACCCTTCTAATAAACCCTCCTAAACCTTCCTAAACCCTCCTAAACCCTCCTAAACCCTCCTAAGCCCCAAACCCAAAACCTCCTCCTCCCCCCCCCCCCCCCCCCCCCAAGAAAAAACTATTTCCGCCGCTGCGCCAACGGACGCACTGCTGGGCGGAGAGGCCATGGGTGCTCCTCGGTCTCCATCTGGGGATTTCCGAGAACAGGGGGTACCCCAAAAAGTCCTTTGAAGGGGATTCTATTCTATTTGGGGTAGTAAACTCCTATTTGCTTAAGGGGCGCGGAATTAAATCAGGATTTTTTTTTCTCTGTGTTTTTTGGTGTTTTTGGTTGGTGCTTAGGGTTTAGGGTTTAGGGTTTAGGGCTTAGGGCTTAGGGTTGAGGGTTGAGGGTTGAGGGTTGAGGGTTGAGGGTTGAGGGTTGAGGGTTGAGGGTTGAGGGTTGAGGGTTGAGGGTTGAGGGTTGAGGGTGTCGCAGTGGTCAGCTGTGCGCAGTTGTGTGCAGACATCCCAAGATATATGACACGAACCTACAGCAAAAATAGGTTTTGGGCTCTTGGAGGTAGGAGTGTTCCTATAGATGGGCCACCCCAAGACCACCCAAACACTACTCAAAACGAACCAAACCAGAGCCAGCCAAACCAAAGCCAGCCCACATCCAAACATTTCGGCACCCAACGCTGTACTTCGGACCAACATTTAGCGCGCTAACTCATGTCATGGAGCTTGATGCCTTGTTGCAAGGTGACATTTGAGAAGATGCCTTGGAAAAGATGTTAAATGTCGAACTTTCGTCGAGCTTTCGAGAGAGAGAAAATTAGGTTTTGCGTTGTTTTCGCCGCAGGGCCTCCTCATGGTTCCATTCTCGACGTCGGGGCATCCAGGCTGCGTGGCGAAAGGCTTGTTGCTACACGCCTTGTGAAAGTCATCGCGAGAAGCTTGCGAGAGCCAAATTAACGCTTGTGTTCGGGGGTGGCCTATTTAATGTTTTTATTAGGCCGCAGGAATAGTATTATAATATAGTGTGCAAAGAGCATATTATTTTAATAGGGGGATTTTTAATAGTAATAATATGCTCTTTACGTAGTACATTCATATCTTTGTTCTCACTTCGTTCATTCATTCACTTTATTCACGTGCTTCTCTTCATTTCGCTTGTAATAAAGTTCATTGAATTCTCTTCGTACTTCTAATAACCCCGCGTGAAAAGAGAATAATAATACGCGGGAATACTAGTAATAATACCAATAAAGATAATTCATATGCACGGGTAATTGATGCGTAAGTTTCGACCGCTCAATAAAAAGAAGTAAATTTGCGGTCATTTCGTACGCATCATGTGGTTCGTTCATATTATTGTTTCGTTTCACGCGGTCACTCACTTCTTTCGTTCCTTGTAAACCCACAATAATATTCTCTTCACTTCTCATTGTTTCTATTCTCGACGTCGGGGTGTCATGGCGTTACTATGAACAGGCGTTATGAAAGTAATGTCTAGAAGCTCACCAGAGCCAAATCAGCGTTTGCGTTGGGGGGGTGTCTTCGGCCGGAGGGCCTTCTCATCGTTTTTCTTCTCTATGCCGGAGCGTAAAGGCTGCGTGGCGAAAGACCCTGATTTGCTAGAAAGACTTGCAAGAGCCAAATCAGCGTTGGCGTTGGGGGGTGTCTTGCGCCGGAGGGCCGTCTCATTGTTTTTTAAGCCTACACGACAGACCTGCCTTGCGGGACATCAATGAAGCCTTCAGCCGAGATCTTGGCAGCCTCAGGAGTGCCTGGCGGAGTCAGCAAGGGGCTTCCCAGAACCCTCCCTGGGCCTTCCAGGGGCCTCTTCGGGCCTCTCTAAGGGCCTCCCAAAACACTCTTTATCGTTGGGCCTGTCGGGTTTAGGGTTACAATATAAACAGTCACTGAGCTAGGCGACTGTAGCCTCGGGGGTGCGGTTGGGAGCCTGCAGCTCAGCAGAGCCTGCCATGGTCTCGCTGGCGCTCGACGCGCCCGCCTACCCACAGAAGGAGAGGGGCGGCGGACGGGTTTGGGTTTAGGGTTTTGGGTTTAGGGTTTTGGGGTTTTGGGTAATCTCGGGGCCAGGTTACTGAAGCCCTTGGCACAGCCCACAAAGAAACCCGGGAACCATGAGCCCTGAAATGGGTTTAGGGTATGGTTTAGGGGTAACCCAACCCTCACTGTCTGAACCCTAAACCCGGTCGCACCAGCTTTGCTCTTGCCACTCTTGCCAGAGGGTGCATGGGGGCCCCATCACCCCAGGCCCTGAACCAAAGGCAACACCCTTGCCACCTTTTGCGTCTGGCGCGATCCCCTTGCCAGCTTTTGCGCCTCACGCCGGGCTTTGAGACTGGGTTTCTCCGGTCCACTACAGAAGCTTCAATCTTGGACTTGGGGTTGTCATCGGTCGTTCTCTCCATTTGGGGTTGGGGAAGTATCATATCCCAGTTCTTCCATCCACCATTGGCACGAATGAAGCAACATACATAAAGGTTATGCCCTCTTGTATTTGCTGCTTCACATCTGTTTTTGTAATCTGACTTTCTGTTTTTGAAGTTGGTAGTATGTCCAACATAACACTCCTTGACATTCAGATCTTTACAGACAATTTCATAAAATGAGTTTGATTGTAGTTCGTGTCCTTTTTTGGCTTTATAACGTCCTATGCCACCGCCGCCGCCGCCGCCGCCGCCGCCGCCGCCGCTGCTGCTGCTGCTGCTGCGGCGGCTGCTGCTGCGGCGGCTGCGCTGCAGCCATGATCGAGCTCGAAGGCATCACAAGTAGGGGTTAGGGTTAGGGTTTACGGTATCCAAGTAGGCCTCCAAGCACGGTAGGACGTGTTATGCAACAGTCGAGGGGTTAGGGTGTTGGGGGATGTGGGGACGGGGGGGGAGGTGCCAAAAGCTGATCGCGCACAAGTAGACAGCTCGACAGGGTTTCGGGACCGGCATACTACATAGATACTCTATAATGATAAATAAATAAATACATATCTGTATATACATATATACAGATATATAGTCTTGCTTTAATGTTTATAATATACACATATATATATATATCATAATATAATATACCGATACAATATGTATATATACATATACACTCTATTTCCTGTACATACTCTGACCACTTCCTTCCTTTCTTCCTTCCTTCCTTCCTTCGTTCTGTCCTTCCTTCCTTCCTTCATTGCTTCCTTTCTTGCTTCCTCCCTTGCTTCCTTGCTCCCTTGCTTTCTTCCTTCCTTCCTTCCTTCCTCCCTTCCTTGCTTCCTTCCTTCCTTCCTCCTTCCCCCCTTTCTGCCGTACAAAAAAAGGAATTAAAAAAAAACTAAATGCAATTCCTTTGCTTAAGAACCCCCCAAAGAACATGAAAAAACAATTCCCTATAAGGGTAATATAGGGACTTAAGCAAATAGAAGTAAAAGGGGTACAGTACCCCTATTTGGGGGAAACCCCCATCTCGTGCGGTGGCTTGTAGAGGGCTTAGGGTCAAGCAGGGGTTACAGGGTTTACAGGGTTTACAGGGTTTACAGGGTTTACAGGGTTTACAGGGTTTACAGGGTTTACAGGGTTTATCTTAGTTGCTGAGTTCATAAGCCCCCAAAAAAGTGTACACTTTCAGTAATATGGGGAATTATAGCGTGTGCTCACTGAGCTGCTAAGTTAGTGGTTATAGGGTTTAAAATCCTAGGGAGTCACTCCGAGGTTCGTGGCCACGTCCTGCACCAGAGCTTCCACCAGTGGATGGGCTGACACGTCTGCCTTGGGAGGGCTTAGGGGGCTTGGGGCTTGGGGCTTAGGGGTTACGGCTGAGGGCTTAGGGCTTGAAGCACTTAGGGTTTAGGGCGGAGGGCTCAGGGCTGTTTTTGGACCGACCTGGAGGTTCATGGGGTTGGAGTTGGGGGAGAAGGCTTTGGGGGGGGCGGGGGGGGGGGGGCCTACGCGGAGCTTTTGTAGGAGCGGGTTGCAACCTTGCTTCGGAGGTTACCACCCGAACTGAAGCCTGTTCAAGCAACGCAGAGTTTTGGGTTTAGGGTTTATAGAAGTTAGGGTTTTGGGTTTAGGGTATAGGGTATAGGGTTTCGGGTTTCGGGTTTCGGGTTTCGGGTGTCGGGCGCGGTTTTATGGTTCTAGATTTTGGTCTTCTCCCAGACCCCTGGAGGATCCCAAAAGCAGATCCTCTTTAAGGGTTCCTAAAAAAATGACCCAACAGCAGAAGAGGGGGGGTTCTACTTTTGGGATCTTTTTAGAAAACTGGGCTGCTTTGGTTTCTGCATTGGGCTCTGCATAGTCTTTCAGGAGCACTAACAGTGCCCAGCATGGGCACGTACTACACCCTCTCTACCCCGAGATATTGAACATTCCCTTAAACCCTAAACCCTAAACCCTAAAACCTAAACTCTAAAACCCTAAACCCTAAACCCTAAAACCTAAACCCAATAGAGTACAACTGGGGAATATTGCGAGAATAATGAGTAGAGGCGGCCGGGGAACCCAAATTTAACCCCTAAACCCTTAGTCAACCCTGAACCCCAAGCCCTGAGCCCGGCCTGGTTACTAGATGCGGCAGAAGAGGATAGGCTGTGAATCTACCGGAGTCGGTGGGTATATGGTATAGGGTATAGGGCAGAGGGTATGGGGTCTAGGATTTAGGGTTTAGGGCGGGCCTGCGAATCTTTTGGCCAAGAGATGGGTTTGGGTTTAGGGTTTAGGGTTTAGGGTTTAGGGTTTAGGGTTTTCAGGGTTCAGGGTTCAGGGTTCAGGGTTTAGGGTTTAGGGTTTAGGGTTTAGGGTTTAGGGTTTAGGGTTTAGGGTTTAGGGTTTAGGGTTTAGGGTTTAGGGTTTAGGGTTTAGGGTTTAGCTGGGAGGATCCAAACAGTAGATTCCCTTCAAGGGTTCCGAAAGATGACCCAAGAGTGGGATAGGGCGTACTATTTGGGGGCTCTGCTTTTTGGATCCTATCTGGGGTCTGGGTAGGGGTTTAGGGACCCTAAACCCAAACCCTAAACCCTAAAATCTAAACCCTAAACCCTAAACCCTAAACCCTAAACCCTAAACCCTAAACCCTAAACCCTAAACCTCAATCCCCCAAAGCAACAATGGAGATCCCAGGGGCGCCGCTCAGCAACCCCGCCGTGGCCAAGGCCCAGGCGGCCTACGGGGGGCCGCTGGAAATCAAAGCCCAGAGGAGGTAGGGTTTAGGGTTTAGGGTTTAGTGTTTAGGGTTTAGGGTTTAGGGTTAAGGGTTAAGGGTTAAGGGTTTAGGGTTTAGGGTTTAGGGTTAAGGGTTTTTGGGGTTTGGGGTTTAGGGTTTAGGGTATAGGGTATAGGGTTTTGGGTTTGGGGTTCAGGGTTTAGGGTTTAGGGCTAGGGTTTAGGGTTTACCAAGCCATCGAGACTGCAGCTACCAAGTGCCTCCGTAACCTGTAAACCCCAAAACCTGGGCGCACGCCTGCACGAGGCGCTTCGGAAAATCGTACTGGACCATGTCGTTGTTCACCCCGTCCGGTGTCGACGCCGGTGGACTGATGCACCGGCCCGCCGATGGCCAGCAAGATGGTCTTCAAAGATCAGCCAGGCGCGCTTGATTCGGGGTATCCTGGCCCGAGCAGGCAGACCGCCGAAGTGAAGGGCGATGTGCCGGGCGTATCCCGTTGCGTTCAAGAGACACGCTTCCACCATCGTCTCACTTGCGGATCGGGTTTTGGCGAGGGCGTATACGGTCGCCGCGCAGACGCCCGTGTTGCTGGCCCCACACCCCGAAACTTGAAACCCTGTGACCAAAACCCCAAGCCCGAAACCCTAAACCCTCAACCACACACGCTTGGGCTGAAGTGCAATGGAGCGAAAAGCTTAAGGTGACACTTTGGCGATGGGGTCTGTGGTAGGAATAGGAGCTCGAGGTTTAGGATTTAGGAGTTGCGTGTAGGGCTCAGGGTCGAGGACACAGCCTCATAAGCCTCATAGTGCTACCCACACCCCAGCAAGGATCCAACAAGTAGATCCGAAAAATGATCCAAGAGTAGTATGGGGTACTATATGGCGGTTCTACTTGCTTGGATCCTCACGTCCTTTTTCTGAAGGGAATTATGGGTACCTCACATCACCCTTACAATACCCTCTCATTAATCGGATTGCATAGGGAGCGAGCATAGCGAGCATCCCACCCCCCCCCACCCACCCCAATTCCCGAGAGGGGCCTCCCCCAACAAAAGGTCTCCGCGATGCGGGCAGCCCGCAGCCACGCCGGCCCAGCCTTTCCAGTTGGAAGTTCTTTTACAGGGTGACTCATGGGAGGGGGTTTGGTTTGGGTTTAGGGGTTTAGGGGTCTCGCGCTCAGGGTCAAGCCCAAGAACCCCCAACCGACCCCGCCGAAAAAAACCTAAATACCCTAAACCAAAAACCCGAAACCCTAAACCCTGACTCGCCTCCTCCCAACTCCACCAGGGCGCGCAGCGCAGAAGAGCTGTGGGGGCTGCGTAAGGCGTCCTTCCGGGCGCTTTGGGGGCCGGAAGCCGAGAGATGTGAAGAGGGTTTAGGGTTTAAGGGCTACGGGTTACGGGTTTAGGGTGTAGGGTTTAGGGTTAGGGTTTGGGGTTTAGGTAGGGTTCAGGGTTCAGGGTTCAGGGTTTAGGGTTCAGGGTTCAGGGTTCAGGGTTCAGGGTTTAGGGTTTAGGGTTTAGGGTTTAGGGTTTAGGGTTTAGGGTTTAGGGTTTAGGGTTTAGGGTTTAGGGTTTAGGGTTTAGGGTTTAGGGTTTAGGGTTTAGGGTTTAGGGGTTTCGGATTCAGGGTTTCGGGTTTCGGACATCAGGGTTGAGGGTTCAGGGTTTAGGGCTTCAGGTTGAGGGGTGTCAGGACTTCATAATTTTGGGCTTGATAGCCTTAGTTTTAGGGCTTTAGAACTTCAGGGTTTAAGCCTAGGGCCCTCTATTTGGACTTTTGGAATCGTGCGAAAGCTGGAGCTCCACCTCCCTGCCTGCGGCCCTAAACTCTACCAACCCTAAACCTGAAACTCTTAGAACGCGAGTGCAGAGGTCAAAAAAACCAGGGCTGAAACGGTTGAAGATCTAAAGCCTCTTGCAAGCCATGTCCCATTTACCTTAGTCCCCGATCCTCCCTAACCCTGAACCCTACACCCCGGACTGCTTAAGGCCTCCTTCTGTGTACCACTTTTTGGGAGCCTTATGGGTTTAGGGTTTAGGGTTGGGCTGATGTATATCCCCCCCCCCCCCTACTTTTTGTAGATGTTCTACACTACTCCACACAATCGTCCAAGAGTGCAAGCAGACATAGTTCAGGACGAGGCACCTTGGCTGTCGCATAAAAGCATGCCGAGCGACTAACCCTTACACACAAGTGGCTTTTGGAGCTTCGCAAAACCCCATGACCACATCTGCCGGCCGGAGTCTTTTGTTCCCCGGAGCCAGAATACACTCTGTGCCAGAACCCGCCCGTTTGGGTTTGAAACACTAGACATTTATGCTCATGAGATTGTTCGCACAAGGGCCGCCATTCGACATGGCGAGACCGCGAAAAACATCAAGCATATTGTCCCCCACATTAATGTAGAATACGTACTCATCCATCTCATGAGCATCAATATGGAGCTTGCCATGCCTGGCACGAGACCATGCCTTTAGCCTGCTGTTCTCGCTCGCTTTCAGCATCATTGGTGTGGAACCCTGTCACACGATCCCGGAACCATTTCTCATGGTTTACAGGGGGAGCACATTTGTACCCCAAAGCGTTCACGGCCTTGTTAGTTGCAGCCCACCCATCAAAAACGAGATAGCTGCCCTTTACCACCCTAGACTGTACAGTTGCACTCATTTCCTGAAATCCACGAGGTTTTCCTTGGCTTGCTTGAGAGCTGCGGGGAAGAAGACGGTATGTGACTCGTTTTTTCCTGTTTGCGCGCGTGAAGACTGCCTTCCCCTTGCCGACCACGACAGCAACCCAAAGCCACTTGCCGTTCTTCTTCAAGTTAGCAGAGGGTTTCTTGGCAATCTTGGCGGGATGCGCCTTGGCAGGTTTCTTGAGAACAGACGAAGGTTTCTTCTGCACCCTGGAGACTGAAGCGGGCTTCTTCTTGATGAGGATAGACGAGGAGGACACTGCTTTCTCACCAGGTAGGAGAGTTCGAGCTGGAAGTCTTTTCATAGCACCATGGTGGACGAGCTTGTTGACATCCTTTCGTTCTGATTTGCGGTTTTGCTCCGCGCCTGCTTTGTTGATTCCTTTTGACCCCAATGCCCAGCCGTCTTCTGGATGTATCCCGACGATGCACTCGTCTAACACCACGACCTCATTTCGCCCTCCAACTTTCAAAGCCCCCATCTCATGTAGAGCTCCTCCAAGAGCCTCTTGATAAATGGCCCTCCATCGCCTCAAGGTAGCCACGCAGATGTTACCGTACCCAGCCTGCAGCTCTTGAATGATCGCTTTGTAGCTGCGACCAAGCCGAAGAAGGTTCATGAAATGTAGGAAAGGCATCCATGAGTTGACAGGGACTTTGGTCAGGAACCCGAACTTGTTGAGATTGAGCTCCATGTGCTTGTGGCCCACACGCTTGCAAGTGTAGCCATACGTGGTCCACCCGCGCGAAGTCCGTTCTTCGAAGGAAGCTTCCTTTCCACATCGGGTGCACTTCTTGATCTGGAAGGCAATTCCAAATCTCATGAAGATAGCGATTGCACGGACGGTGAGAGAGACGCAGTCTCCATGTGGGTCGAGTACTGGCCGATGTAGCACGAACTTTTGGAAGGCTGTGTCGGAAGCAAACCACTTCTCGGAAATCTCCGTCTGCCACTCCTTGAAGGTACAAGAAGGTAGTTCGCTTTCATGAAGTCCGGGCTGGCGCGCACGCTTCGGCATGATAGACTTATCTATGATGCGCAATCAGGACTCTGGTTGTCCTGCGACATGGAAGCTTGCATTGTTAGCCTTCAGACGAGTCACGAGAGTGAACAGCTACATACCGTGGGCGCGTGCTACATGGAGCCTACAGGACAGTGACGATAGTGAACAGCTACATACCGTGGGCGCATGGAGCCTACAGGACAGTGACGGTGGGCACGTGCTACATGGAGCCTACAGGACAGTGACGATGGTACACATGCACTTACCCCTGCAAGGACTCAACGGGACTCAAAAGACTTACAGCATATGCGTGCTTTTTTTCTCCGTGAGTACAGACCGCCCAGGCTCAAAATTTTCATAGAGACCCGCTGTGGCTAGGGTGTCTAGCTCAGGTTCAGCCATGCAAGATCAAGGCGGCCTCCTCTTCTGGATCCAATAGCTGCGTCTCTTCTTGGTCCGGCAGAACCTTTTGACGGGAAGACGAAGACGGCATGGACTTCACCTCGGGGCCTGCAGCGTGGAACTCCTCTACGGGGACTGCGACAGATGTCTTGCTTGTCAGGCGACGCTTCGTGGAAGGTAGGTTGAATTGCCCAAGTCGACCTGGTGGCTTCGTGCAGCGAACTGGTAACGCTTCTGGGTCGGGGACTGGTACGCGAGCTTCTTCATCGGTTGATGGAGACGACGGTAGATGTACTGGGCGCGATGACGGGCTAAGCTTGGACGCAATGGTTGAGTTGACATCCGAGATGTAAACTTCCGGGAGGCCGGCCGCCTGAAGCGACTCCATTCCCCTGTGTAGCATCTCTTGTTCCACCTCCACATCATCAGCAAAGGTCGGGGGTAATTCGTGGATGCCTTGCTTGTACTTGGCGTAGTAAGGCTTGTCTCTATCTGAGAAAAGATCCCCATGCAAATCGTCAATCCGAATCAAGTGGATGGGAGCGTCTTTCTCTCCACTGGGTAGGCGGAGGTACAACGCACGCTTGCCGAAGACGAGGACGACGGTCCTTTTAAGAATGGCGAGAACATCGAGGTCTGGGTAGGAGCAAAAGAACTTCTGCACGAGCTTGTAAAACTCGTCCCACGTGATGGATGTTTGCCATCGCTCGCTCAAGGGTTCATCCTCCTCTTTGAGATTGTTTGAGGACAACGCTCGCATTCCATTCCGGACGAGCTTGACGTCATTGTAGCGCCCCGAACAATTTTGGTCCTCCTCTGATGTCAGCCATGACTTCATGTCAGCCGCATCGAGTTTCTCCACCGATGAATCGTCTAGTATGAGGCCTTCGTGAACCTGTCCAGTTTTGTGGCGAAAGTTGTCGATCGCTTTCGCTCGCCGCCAAGCTGGACGAACACCTTCAAGACCGAGACGAGTGATGTGATACCTACCAATTGCGAGGCACAACAAGATAAGGAATGGAGTTTTCCCCACCCCGGGCCAGCCAAGCGTGATCATTCCATAGGAGGTCAGGAGTGGCATGACGAGTGGTAGAAGGAAGGTGCTCATCCAGGGCTTCACGCTTCGCACGGTCATCGGAAAGAAGCTCAAGGAAGTAGCCCCGGCAGTGCCTCTGCTCTTGTTTTGTGCCATGCGAAGGACCTTAGATTCCGGCCAGTTGCTGATGGGGGACCCGCTGTGCGAGTGGATGTTCCGCAAAATCCAAACGTACTGCTGGTTCTCCGAGTCGTCCTCTGGCGCGTTCTTGTTGATGTAGTCTACCCCTGCCATGAGTTCCTCATCCTCCACAGACCATGCCTGGGTTGAAGAACGACTGACCTCTGGCTTGTCCTTCTTGTTGTTCAGAGACCACCACACTACGTGATGGCCTGGAAGACGGTCAAGTAAGGAGTGGACTGCTTTATTCCATGCCCATGGGCCTTGCCGCCATGCAGGGAAATGCGCTTTTCCACTACACAAACCCACCGCATATTTCACAGAGGTCTTGCTCGCAAACTTGAAGACACGGACTACATTCATAGTGCCGTCCTCGAGGTTGTGCATGATGTAGGACACGGCGGCGTCACGGGGCATGGAGTCGGAAGGGCGTAGTTGCGGTGGAAGCAAGCTGTAGTCGTGCTGGACGATCTTTTCAGAAATGGTTGCGAGGTTGCCAATCTCGGTCATGCCGACGTGGACGTCCAAGATCATGGTACACGTCTTGGATGCTAAGTCTGTCCTGCAGGAATATGTCAGGAGATCCTGCAACTCCAGGTTGCCGTCCACGTTGTTGGTGTATGTTGGACGAGGCAGCTCGGTCAGGACCCAATCTTTTGAGCCGTACTTGGTCATAGCTTCATCCAACACGCGTGGCTGGGGCGGCATCTGAAGTGGCAGGAACTGGACTTCTTTGTACACAAATGTTAGGCCAGTGTGCCTGAAACAAGACATAAAGCAGACGAATACGTTTTCAGCAGTGTCAGGCAACAGCTCGCACACACAAGGTGCAGACATGAATGTTTCTTTTTTTCATCGACCGCAAAGAGCATGAGCTCCGTCATGCTTGTCATATATCAAAGAGCATGAGCTTCGTCATGCTATCGGCTCTCTAGGCTTACTTGTTCAGGCCAAGGGCGTCGTTTGCCAGGTACAAGTCCTGCGACACTTCGGCGAGGTCCTGCTGGAGTACGTTAATCTGCTTGCGAAGCTGGCTCCTGGTTGTTGGCGACGACGACGAAGATGAGGACGAACACGGGGACGCGGCCTGCGCTACTTCGATGGGTTCGCTGCGATTTGTGTTGGCTCCAGTGCCCTCCACCACCGGGGGTGGCCCGATGTCATCAATGTGAACCTCTTCTGTGGGTAGTTCCGCTTGTGCCTCACTCATGTCCATGTTCATGGGCATCATGACGGGCATGGCATGGATGTTGTCCTGATGCTTGTTGTCGTTCCCAATGGCGGGGACATCGGGCTCGTTCGTGTTCATGGGCACAATGACCGGCATGGCATGGAGGTCTTCCTGATGCTCGTTGTCGTTCCCAATGGCTGGGCGACTCTCCTTATCGGGGATAGCAGCTTGTTGCTTTCGTCCAGCACGCTTGGCTTTGAGCAGGGTGTCCTGCAAGCGATTGTCGGCACTCAATGACCACGGAGGCGATGGATGACGAAGACCAAATGACAATTGGATGTTGTTGATCATGACGCGTATGTCGTGTGCAGAGAGCGGGAGCCTGGACTCGTGTCCCCGCGGGTTACTTTTGCAAGTACTTCCTCAGCATCTGGAACCTTGTGCACGTAAATGTGAGGCTCTCCAGGTTTGCTACGCTTCTTGACGGGTTCTGATGGAGACAACGTCAGTCTCACCTTCTGGCCCTTGAGGCATGCCCTGCCCGTAACCTTGAAACCATCCATTGCTCGACTAAGAGCTTCCGAAATCTACTTTCTGTCTTACTGGCTTGAGTTTGGAAAAATCACACACTATATATGCTGACGCCATGAAGTTGCATCCTCATGTTATCCTACCATGCATAAACACAACAAACCACAGGCCATACATAACAATCTCCAGGTCACAGCCGCAGTGCAGTCGAGAGACCTCGCAGGCATAATTAATCCAGGACGACTACCAATATTGAATATTGAAAAAAAAGTTCAATATTCAATACCGGGCAGAATCCAAGATCCAAGATCCAAGATGCCCAGGGACTCTTGGGGGGCAATCTTGGATACCACCCCCTGGGCCCGGTATCCAAGATTGCCCCCCAAGAGTCCCTGGGCATCTTGGATCTTGGATCTTGGATTCCCACCCAATATTGAATATCGAAAAAAAAGTTCAATATTCAATATCGGGCAGAATCCAAGATCCAAGATCCAAGATGCCCAGGGACTCTTGGGGGCAATCTTGGATACCACCCCCGGGCCCGGTATCCAAGATTGCCTCCCAAAAGTCCCTGGGCATCTTGGATCTTGGATCTTGGATTCCCACCCAATATTGAATATTGAAAAAAAGTTCAATATTCAATATTGGTTGCTAGAAGGCTCAATCCCTTACAGGCTCAATCCCTTACATCTGAACACGGTTATCTTCAAGAATGCAAGTCCCTTAGACATTAATAGGGTTTTGTGGTTTAGGGTTAAAGGTTTAGGGTTTGAAAAAACTTAACATTTAAACTTAACAGAGGCAAATCCTCACGATTGGCTAAAAAAGCAGGGGGGGGGATACACACGTACCCTTAGGGGGCTGATGTATATCCCCCCCCCCCCCTACTTTTTGTAGATGTTCTACACTACTCCACACAATCGTCCAAGAGTGCAAGCAGACATAGTTCAGGACGAGGCACCTTGGCTGTCGCATAAAAGCACGCCGAGCGACTAACCCTTACACACAAGTGGCTTTTGGAGCTTCGCAAAACCCCATGACCACATCTGCCGGCCGGAGTCTTTTGTTCCCCGGAGCCAGAATACACTCTGTGCCAGAACCCGCCCGTTTGGGTTTGAAACACTAGACATTTATGCTCATGAGATTGTTCGCACAAGGGCCGCCATTCGACATGGCGAGACCGCGAAAAACATCAAGCATATTGTCCCCCACATTAATGTAGAACACGTACTCATCCATCTCATGAGCATCAATATGGAGCTTGCCATACCTGGCACGAGACCATGCCTTTAGCCTGCTGTTCTCGCTTTCAGCATCATTGGTGTGGAACCCTGTCACACGATCCCGGAACCATTTCTCATGGTTTACAGGGGGAGCACATTTGTACCCGAAAGCGTTCACGGCCTTGTTAGTTGCAGCCCACCCATCAAAAACGAGATAGCTGCCCTTTACCACCCTAGATTGTACAGTTGCACTCATTTCCTGAAATCCACGAGGTTTTCCTTGGCTTGCTTGAGAGCTGCGGGGAAGAAGACGGTATGTGACTCGTTTTTTCCTGTTTGCGTGCGTGAAGACTGCCTTCCCCTTGCCGACCACGACAGCAACCCAAAGCCACTTGCCGTTCTTCTTCAAGTTAGCAGAGGGTTTCTTGGCAATCTTGGCGGGATGCGCCTTGGCAGGCTTCTTGAGAACAGACGAAGGTTTCTTCTGCACCCTGGAGACTGAAGCGGGCTTCTTCTTGATGAGGATAGACGAGGAGGACACTGCTTTCTCACCAGGTAGGAGAGTTCGAGCTGGAAGTCTTTTCATAGCACCATGGTGGACGAGCTTGTTGACATCCTTTCGTTCTGATTTGCGGTTTTGCTCCGCGCCTGCTTTGTTGATTCCTTTTGACCCCAATGCCCAGCCGTCTTCTGGATGTATCCCGACGATGCACTCGTCTAACACCACGACCTCATTTCGCCCTCCAACTTTCAAAGCCCCCATCTCATGTAGAGCTCCTCCAAGAGCCTCTTGATAAATGGCCCTCCATCGCCTCAAGGTAGCCACGCAGATGTTACCGTACCCAGCCTGCAGCTCTTGAATGATCGCTTTGTAGCTGCGACCAAGCCGAAGAAGGTTCATGAAATGTAGGAAAGGCATCCATGAGTTGACAGGGACTTTGGTCAGGAACCCGAACTTGTTGAGATTGAGCTCCATGTGCTTGTGGCCCACACGCTTGCAAGTGTAGCCATACGTGGTCCACCCGCGCGAAGTCCGTTCTTCGAAGGAAGCTTCCTTTCCACATCGGGTGCACTTCTTGATCTGGAAGGCAATTCCAAATCTCATGAAGATAGCGATTGCACGGACGGTGAGAGAGACGCAGTCTCCATGTGGGTCGAGTACTGGCCGATGTAGCACGAACTTTTGGAAGGCTGTGTCGGAAGCAAACCACTTCTCGGAAATCTCCGTCTGCCACTCCTTGAAGGTACAAGAAGGTAGTTCGCTTTCATGAAGTCCGGGCTGGCGCGCACGCTTCGGCATGATAGACTTATCTATGATGCACAATCAGGACTCTGGTTGTCCTGCGACATGGAAGCTTGCATTGTTAGCCTTCAGACGAGTCACGAGAGTGAACAGCTACATACCGTGGGCGCGTGCTACATGGAGCCTACAGGACAGTGACGATAGTGAACAGCTACATACCGTGGGCGCATGGAGCCTACAGGACAGTGACGGTGGGCACGTGCTACATGGAGCCTACAGGACAGTGACGATGGTACACATGCACTTACCCCTGCAAGGACTCAACGGGACTCAAAAGGCTTACAGCATATGCGTGCTTTTTTTTCTCCGTGAGTACAGACCGCCCAGGCTCAAAATTTTCATAGAGACCCGCTGTGGCTAGGGTGTCTAGCTCAGGTTCAGCCATGCAAGATCAAGGCGGCCTCCTCTTCTGGATCCAATAGCTGCGTCTCTTCTTGGTCCGGCAGAACCTTTTGACGAAGACGGCATGGACTTCACCTCGGGGCCTGCAGCGTGGAACTCCTCTACGGGGACTGCGACAGATGTCTTGCTTGTCAGGCGACGCTTCGTGGAAGGTAGGTTGAATTGCCCAAGTCGACCTGGTGGCTTCGTGCAGCGAACTGGTAACGCTTCTGGGTCGGGGACTGGTACGCGAGCTTCTTCATCGGTTGATGGAGACGACGGTAGATGTACTGGGCGCGATGACGGGCTAAGCTTGGACGCAATGGTTGAGTTGACATCCGAGATGTAAACTTCCGGGAGGCCGGCCGCCTGAAGCGACTCCATTCCCTTGTTCCACCTCCACATCATCAGCAAAGGTCGGGGGTAATTCGTGGATGCCTTGCTTGTACTTGGCGTAGTAAGGCTTGTCTCTATCTGAGAAAAGATCCCCATGCAAATCGTCAATCCGAATCAAGTGGATGGGAGCGTCTTTCTCTCCACTGGGTAGGCGGAGGTACAACGCACGCTTGCCGAAGACGAGGACGACGGTCCTTTTAAGAATGGCGAGAACATCGAGGTCTGGGTAGGAGCAAAAGAACTTCTGCACGAGCTTGTAAAACTCGTCCCACGTGATGGATGTTTGCCATCGCTCGCTCAAGGGTTCATCCTCCTCTTTGAGATTGTTTGAGGACAACGCTCGCATTCCATTCCGGACGAGCTTGACGTCATTGTAGCGCCCCGAACAATTTTGGTCCTCCTCTGATGTCAGCCATGACTTCATGTCAGCCGCATCGAGTTTCTCCACCGATGGATCGTCTAGTATGAGGCCTTCGTGAACCTGTCCAGTTTTGTGGCGAAAGTTGTCGATCGCTTTCGCTCGCCGCCAAGCTGGACGAACACCTTCAAGACCGAGACGAGTGATGTGATACCTACCAATTGCGAGGCACAACAAGATAAGGAATGGAGTTTTCCCCACCCCGGGCCAGCCAAGCGTGATCATTCCATAGGAGGTCAGGAGTGGCATGACGAGTGGTAGAAGGAAGGTGCTCATCCAGGGCTTCACGCTTCGCACGGTCATCGGAAAGAAGCTCAAGGAAGTAGCCCCGGCAGTGCCTCTGCTCTTGTTTTGTGCCATGCGAAGGACCTTAGATTCCGGCCAGTTGCTGATGGGGGACCCGCTGTGCGAGTGGATGTTCCGCAAAATCCAAACGTACTGCTGGTTCTCCGAGTCGTCCTCTGGCGCGTTCTTGTTGATGTAGTCTACCCCTGCCATGAGTTCCTCATCCTCCACAGACCATGCCTGGGTTGAAGAACGACTGACCTCTGGCTTGTCCTTCTTGTTGTTCAGAGACCACCACACTACGTGATGGCCTGGAAGACGGTCAAGTAAGGAGTGGACTGCTTTATTCCATGCCCATGGGCCTTGCCGCCATGCAGGGAAATGCGCTTTTCCACTACACAAACCCACCGCATATTTCACAGAGGTCTTGCTCGCAAACTTGAAGACACGGACTACATTCATAGCGCCGTCCTCGAGGTTGCGCATGATGTAGGACACGGCGGCGTCACGGGGCATGGAGTCGGAAGGGCGTAGTTGCGGTGGAAGCAAGCTGTAGTCGTGCTGGACGATCTTTTCAGAAATGGTTGCGAGGTTGCCAATCTCGGTCATGCCGACGTGGACGTCCAAGATCACGGTACACGTCTTGGATGCTAAGTCTGTCCTGCAGGAATATGTCAGGAGATCCTGCAACTCCAGGTTGCCGTCCAAGTTGTTGGTGTATGTTGGACGAGGCAGCTCGGTCAGGACCCAATCTTTTGAGCCGTACTTGGTCATAGCTTCATCCAACATGCGTGGCTGGGGCGGCATCTGAAGTGGCAGGAACTGGACTTCTTTGTACACAAATGTTAGGCCAGTGTGCTTGAAACAAGACATAAAGCAGACGAATACGTTTTCAGCAGTGTCAGGCAACAGCTCGCACACACAAGGTGCAGACATGAATGTTTCTTTTTTTCATCGACCGCAAAGAGCATGAGCTCCGTCATGCTTGTCATATATCAAAGAGCATGAGCTTCGTCATGCTATCGGCTCTCTAGGCTTACTTGTTCAGGCCAAGGGCGTCCGTCGTTTGCCAGGTACAAGTCCTGCGACATTTCGGCGAGGTCCTGCTGGAGTACGTTAATCTGCTTGCGAAGCTGGCTCTTGGTTGTAGAAGAGGATGACGACGACGACGAAGATGAGGACGAACACGGGGACGCGGCCTGCGCTACTTCGATGGGTTCGCTGCGATTTGCGTTGGCTCCAGTGCCCTCCACCACCGGGGGTGGCCCGATGTCATCAATGTGAACCTCTTCTGTGGGTAGTTCCGCTTGTGCCTCACTCATGTCCATGTTCATGGGCATCATGACGGGCATGGCATGGATGTTGTCCTGATGCTTGTTGTCGTTCCCAATGGCGGGGACATCGGGCTCGTTCGTGTTCATGGGCACAATGACCGGCATGGCATGGAGGTCTTCCTGATGCTCGTTGTCGTTCCCAATGGCTGGGCGACTCTCCTTATCGGGGATAGCAACTTGTTGCTTTCGTCCAGCACGCTTGGCTTTGAGCAGGGTGTCCTGCAAGCGATTGTCGGCACTCAATGACCACGGAGGCGATGGATGACGAAGACCAAATGACAATTGGATGTTGTTGATCATGACGCGTATGTCGTGTGCAGAGAGCGGGAGCCTGGACTCGTGGCACTGCAGGTCCCCGCGGGTTACTTTTGCAAGTACTTCCTCAGCATCTGGAACCTTGTGCACGTAAATGTGAGGCTCTCCAGGTTTGCTACGCTTCTTGACGGGTTCTGATGGAGATAACGTCAGTCTCACCTTCTGGCCCTTGAGGCATGCCCTGCCCGTAACCTTGAAACCATCCATTGCTCGACTAAGAGCTTCCGAAATCTACTTTCTGTCTTACTGGCTTGAGTTTGGAAAAATCACACACTATATATGCTGACGCCATGAAGTTGCATCCTCATGTTATCCTACCATGCATAAAACACAACAAACCACAGGCCATACATAACAATCTCCAGGTCACAGCCGCAGTGCAGTCGAGAGACCTCGAAGGCATAATTAATCCAGGACGACTACCAATATTGAATATTGAAAAAAAAGTTCAATATTCAATACCGGGCAGAATCCAAGATCCAAGATCCAAGATGCCCAGGGACTCTTGGGGGGCAATCTTGGATACCACCCCCGGGCCCGGTATCCAAGATTGCCCCCCAAGAGTCCCTGGGCATCTTGGATCTTGGATCTTGGATTCCCACCCAATATTGAATATTGAAAAAAAAGTTCAATATTCAATATTGGTTGCTAGAAGGCTCAATCCCTTACAGGCTCAATCCCTTACATCTGAACACGGTTATCTTCAAGAATGCAAGTCCCTTAGACATTAATAGGGTTTTGTGGTTTAGGGTTAAAGGTTTAGGGTTTGAAAAAACTTAACATTTAAACTTAACAGAGGCAAATCCTCACGATTGGCTAAAAAAGCAGGGGGGGGGATATACACGTACTCTTAGGGGGCTGATGTATATCCCCCCCCCCCTACTTTTTGTAGATGTTCTACACTACTCCACACAATCGTCCAAGAGTGCAAGCAGACATAGTTCAGGACGAGGCACCTTGGCTGTCGCATAAAAGCACGCCGAGCGACTAACCCTTACACACAAGTGGCTTTTGGAGCTTCGCAAAACCCCATGACCACATCTGCCGGCCGGAGTCTTTTGTTCCCCGGAGCCAGAATACACTCTGTGCCAGAACCCGCCCGTTTGGGTTTGAAACACTAGACATTTATGCTCATGAGATTGTTCGCACAAGGGCCGCCATTCGACATGGCGAGACCGCGAAAAACATCAAGCATATTGTCCCCCACATTAATGTAGAACACGTACTCATCCATCTCATGAGCATCAATATGGAGCTTGCCATACCTGGCACGAGACCATGCCTTTAGCCTGCTGTTCTCGCTTTCAGCATCATTGGTGTGGAACCCTGTCACACGATCCCGGAACCATTTCTCATGGTTTACAGGGGGAGCACATTTGTACCCCAAAGCGTTCACGGCCTTGTTAGTTGCAGCCCACCCATCAAAAACGAGATAGCTGCCCTTTACCACCCTAGACTGTACAGTTGCACTCATTTCCTGAAATCCACGAGGTTTTCCTTGGCTTGCTTGAGAGCTGCGGGGAAGAAGACGGTATGTGACTCGTTTTTTCCTGTTTGCGTGCGTGAAGACTGCCTTCCCCTTGCCGACCACGACAGCAACCCAAAGCCACTTGCCGTTCTTCTTCAAGTTAGCAGAGGGTTTCTTGGCAATCTTGGCGGGATGCGCCTTGGCAGGTTTCTTGAGAACAGACGAAGGTTTCTTCTGCACCCTGGAGACTGAAGCGGGCTTCTTCTTGATGAGGATAGACGAGGAGGACACTGCTTTCTCACCAGGTAGGAGAGTTCGAGCTGGAAGTCTTTTCATAGCACCATGGTGGACGAGCTTGTTGACATCCTTTCGTTCTGATTTGCGGTTTTGCTCCGCGCCTGCTTTGTTGATTCCTTTTGACCCCAATGCCCAGCCGTCTTCTGGATGTATCCCGACGATGCACTCGTCTAACACCACGACCTCATTTCGCCCTCCAACTTTCAAAGCCCCCATCTCATGTAGAGCTCCTCCAAGAGCCTCTTGATAAATGGCCCTCCATCGCCTCAAGGTAGCCACGCAGATGTTACCGTACCCAGCCTGCAGCTCTTGAATGATCGCTTTGTAGCTGCGACCAAGCCGAAGAAGGTTCATGAAATGTAGGAAAGGCATCCATGAGTTGACAGGGACTTTGGTCAGGAACCCGAACTTGTTGAGATTGAGCTCCATGTGCTTGTGGCCCACACGCTTGCAAGTGTAGCCATACGTGGTCCACCCGCGCGAAGTCCGTTCTTCGAAGGAAGCTTCCTTTCCACATCGGGTGCACTTCTTGATCTGGAAGGCAATTCCAAATCTCATGAAGATAGCGATTGCACGGACGGTGAGAGAGACGCAGTCTCCATGTGGGTCGAGTACTGGCCGATGTAGCACGAACTTTTGGAAGGCTGTGTCGGAAGCAAACCACTTCTCGGAAATCTCCGTCTGCCACTCCTTGAAGGTACAAGAAGGTAGTTCGCTTTCATGAAGTCCGGGCTGGCGCGCACGCTTCGGCATGATAGACTTATCTATGATGCACAATCAGGACTCTGGTTGTCCTGCGACATGGAAGCTTGCATTGTTAGCCTTCAGACGAGTCACGAGAGTGAACAGCTACATACCGTGGGCGCGTGCTACATGGAGCCTACAGGACAGTGACGATAGTGAACAGCTACATACCGTGGGCGCATGGAGCCTACAGGACAGTGACGGTGGGCACGTGCTACATGGAGCCTACAGGACAGTGACGATGGTACACATGCACTTACCCCTGCAAGGACTCAACGGGACTCAAAAGACTTACAGCATATGCGTGCTTTTTTTTCTCCGTGAGTACAGACCGCCCAGGCTCAAAATTTTCATAGAGACCCGCTGTGGCTAGGGTGTCTAGCTCAGGTTCAGCCATGCAAGATCAAGGCGGCCTCCTCTTCTGGATCCAATAGCTGCGTCTCTTCTTGGTCCGGCAGAACCTTTTGACGGGAAGACGAAGACGGCATGGACTTCACCTCGGGGCCTGCAGCGTGGAACTCCTCTACGGGGACTGCGACAGATGTCTTGCTTGTCAGGCGACGCTTCGTGGAAGGTAGGTTGAATTGCCCAAGTCGACCTGGTGGCTTCGTGCAGCGAACTGGTAACGCTTCTGGGTCGGGGACTGGTACGCGAGCTTCTTCATCGGTTGATGGAGACGACGGTAGATGTACTGGGCGCGATGACGGGCTAAGCTTGGACGCAATGGTTGAGTTGACATCCGAGATGTAAACTTCCGGGAGGCCGGCCGCCTGAAGCGACTCCATTCCCCTGTGTAGCATCTCTTGTTCCACCTCCACATCATCAGCAAAGGTCGGGGGTAATTCGTGGATGCCTTGCTTGTACTTGGCGTAGTAAGGCTTGTCTCTATCTGAGAAAAGATCCCCATGCAAATCAATCCGAATCAAGTGGATGGGAGCGTCTTTCTCTCCACTGGGTAGGCGGAGGTACAACGCACGCTTGCCGAAGACGAGGACGACGGTCCTTTTAAGAATGGCGAGAACATCGAGGTCTGGGTAGGAGCAAAAGAACTTCTGCACGAGCTTGTAAAACTCGTCCCACGTGATGGATGTTTGCCATCGCTCGCTCAAGGGTTCATCCTCCTCTTTGAGATTGTTTGAGGACAACGCTCGCATTCCATTCCGGACGAGTTTGACGTCATTGTAGCGCCCCGAACAATTTTGGTCCTCCTCTGATGTCAGCCATGACTTCATGTCAGCCGCATCGAGTTTCTCCACCGATGGATCGTCTAGTATGAGGCCTTCGTGAACCTGTCCAGTTTTGTGGCGAAAGTTGTCGATCGCTTTCGCTCGCCGCCAAGCTGGACGAACACCTTCAAGACCGAGACGAGTGATGTGATACCTACCAATTGCGAGGCACAACAAGATAAGGAATGGAGTTTTCCCCACCCCGGGCCAGCCAAGCGTGATCATTCCATAGGAGGTCAGGAGTGGCATGACGAGTGGTAGAAGGAAGGTGCTCATCCAGGGCTTCACGCTTCGCACGGTCATCGGAAAGAAGCTCAAGGAAGTAGCCCCGGCAGTGCCTCTGCTCTTGTTTTGTGCCATGCGAAGGACCTTAGATTCCGGCCAGTTGCTGATGGGGGACCTGCTGTGCGAGTGGATGTTCCGCAAAATCCAAACGTACTGCTGGTTCTCCGAGTCGTCCTCTGGCGCGTTCTTGTTGATGTAGTCTACCCCTGCCATGAGTTCCTCATCCTCCACAGACCATGCCTGGGTTGAAGAACGACTGACCTCTGGCTTGTCCTTCTTGTTGTTCAGAGACCACCACACTACGTGATGGCCTGGAAGACGGTCAAGTAAGGAGTGGACTGCTTTATTCCATGCCCATGGGCCTTGCCGCCATGCAGGGAAATGCGCTTTTCCACTACACAAACCCACCGCATATTTCACAGAGGTCTTGCTCGCAAACTTGAAGACACGGACTACATTCATAGCGCCGTCCTCGAGGTTGTGCATGATGTAGGACACGGCGGCGTCACGGGGCATGGAGTCGGAAGGGCGTAGTTGCGGCGGAAGCAAGCTGTAGTCGTGCTGGACGATCTTTTTCAGAAATGGTTGCGAGGTTGCCAATCTCGGTCATGCCGACGTGGACGTCCAAGATCATGGTACACGTCTTGGATGCTAAGTCTGTCCTGCAGGAATATGTCAGGAGATCCTGCAACTCCAGGTTGCCGTCCACGTTGTTGGTGTATGTTGGACGAGGCAGCTCGGTCAGGACCCAATCTTTTGAGCCGTACTTGGTCATAGCTTCATCCAACATGCGTGGCTGGGGCGGCATCTGAAGTGGCAGGAACTGGACTTCTTTGTACACAAATGTTAGGCCAGTGTGCTTGAAACAAGACATAAAGCAGACGAATATGTTTTCAGCAGTGTCAGGCAACAGCTCGCACACACAAGGTGCAGACATGAATGTTTCTTTTTCATCGACCGCAAAGAGCATGAGCTCCGTCATGCTTGTCATATATCAAAGAGCATGAGCTTCGTCATGCTATCGGCTCTCTAGGCTTACTTGTTCAGGCCAAGGGCGTCGTTTGCCAGGTACAAGTCCTGCGACACTTCGGCGAGGTCCTGCTGGAGTACGTTAATCTGCTTGCGAAGCTGGCTCTTGGTTGTAGAAGAGGATGACGACGACGACGAAGATGAGGACGAACACGGGGACGCGGCCTGCGCTACTTCGATGGGTTCGCTGCGATTTGCGTTGGCTCCAGTGCCCTCCACCACCGGGGGTGGCCCGATGTCATCAATGTGAACCTCTTCTGTGGGTAGTTCCGCTTGTGCCTCACTCATGTCCATGTTCATGGGCATCATGACGGGCATGGCATGGATGTTGTCCTGATGCTTGTTGTCGTTTCCAATGGCGGGGACATCGGGCTCGTTCGTGTTCATGGGCACAATGACCGGCATGGCATGGAGGTCTTCCTGATGCTCGTTGTCGTTCCCAATGGCTGGGCGACTCTCCTTATCGGGGATAGCAGCTTGTTGCTTTCGTCCAGCACGCTTGGCTTTGAGCAGGGTGTCCTGCAAGCGATTGTCGGCACTCAATGACCACGGAGGCGATGGATGACGAAGACCAAATGACAATTGGATGTTGTTGATCATGACGCGTATGTCGTGTGCAGAGAGCGGGAGCCTGGACTCGTGGCACTGCAGGTCCCCGCGGGTTACTTTTGCAAGTACTTCCTCAGCATCTGGAACCTTGTGCACGTAAATGTGAGGCTCTCCAGGTTTGCTACGCTTCTTGACGGGTTCTGATGGAGATAACGTCAGTCTCACCTTCTGGCCCTTGAGGCATGCCCTGCCCGTAACCTTGAAACCATCCATTGCTCGACTAAGAGCTTCCGAAATCTACTTTCTGTCTTACTGGCTTGAGTTTGGAAAAATCACACACTATATATGCTGACGCCATGAAGTTGCATCCTCATGTTATCCTACCATGCATAAAACACAACAAACCACAGGCCATACATAACAATCTCCAGGTCACAGCCGCAGTGCAGTCGAGAGACCTCGCAGGCATAATTAATCCAGGACGACTACCAATATTGAATATTGAAAAAGAAGTTCAATATTCAATACCGGGCAGAATCCAAGATCCAAGATCCAAGATGCCCAGGGACTCTTGGGGGGCAATCTTGGATACCACCCCCGGGCCCGGTATCCAAGATTGCCCCCCAAGAGTCCCTGGGCATCTTGGATCTTGGATCTTGGATTCCCACCCAATATTGAATATTGAAAAAAAGTTCAATATGCAATATCGGGCAGAATCCAAGATCCAAGATCCAAGATGCCCAGGGACTCTTGGGGGGCAATCTTGGACACCACCCCCGGGCCCGGTATCCAAGATTGCCTCCCAAAAGTCCCTGGGCATCTTGGATCTTGGATCTTGGATTCCCACCCAATATTGAATATTGAAAAAAAAGTTCAATATTCAATATTGGTTGCTAGAAGGCTCAATCCCTTACAGGCTCAATCCCTTACATCTGAACACGGTTATCTTCAAGAATGCAAGTCCCTTAGACATTAATAGGGTTTTGTGGTTTAGGGTTAAAGGTTTAGGGTTTGAAAAAACTTAACATTTAAACTTAACAGAGGCAAATCCTCACGATTGGCTAAAAAAGCAGGGGGGGGGATATACACGTACCCTTAGGGTTTAGGGTTTAGGGTTTAAGGTTTAGGGTTTGGAGTTTGGAGTTTGGAGTTTGGAGTTTCGGGATCAGGGGATTAGGGATTCGGGGAGTGGGGGATTTCGGGATTTAGGGGGTTTAGGGGCTGTTGGGGGATTCGGGGTTTTTGGGGATTAGGGGCTTTGGGATTTAGAGGTTTGGGGGGGTTAGGGGTTTATGGTTTTAGGGGATTCGTTTCGGCTTTAGGAGGAGTTTCGGGGTTTAGGGGTAAGGGATTGGGGGGGATTAGGGGTTCAGGGGGTTAGAGGTGTAGGGGTTTACGGGTTTAGGGGTTTTGGGGGGTTAGGGGTTGAGGGGCTTAGAGGCTTCGATGTCTTTTTGCTTTGATGGTATCAAGCCTTGAAGTTAGCCGTCATCCTCGCGCTGTACATTAAGCTCGTGTCTCTCACTGCAGCAGCCTCCAAGTTGACAAGCCGCGCACCCATGTTAGGGTTTAGGGTTTAGGGTTTAGGGTTTAGGGTTTAGGGTTTAGGGTTTAGGGTTTAGGGTTTAGGGTTTAGGGTTTAGGGTTTAGGGTTTGGGGTTTAGGGTTTAGGGTTTGGGGTTTAGGGTCTAGGGTCCTGCTTTTGCCAAAGACTCATCTGATCTTCTCACTGCCTTTTGGCATGATCTGGCTTTGGACTTCACTGTCACTGGTTTCGTGGTTTAGGGGGATTGGGGGGTCGGGGTTTTTAGGGGCTTAGGGGTTTAAGGGTTTAGGGGTAAAGGGGTAAAGGGGTTTAGGGGTTTAGGGGTCTAGGGGTTTAGGGGTTAGGGGCTAGGGGTCTAGTGGGTTTGGGTTTGGGGGTTTAAGGTTTAGGGGTTTAGGGGTTAGGGTGTAGGGGTCTAGTGGGTTTACGGATTTAGGGGCTGAGGGGCTTAGGGGTCTTGGGGGTTCAGGGGCTTAGGGGTCTTGGAGGTTTAGGGGTTTTGGCGTTTACGGGTTTAGGGCTTAGGGCTTTTTAGGGTTTAGGGTTTAGGGTTTAGGGTTTAGGGTTGAGGGTTGAGGGTTGAGGGTTGAGGGTTTAGGGTGAAATTGAAACTCTCCTGGCAGTGTTGCATGACCCTGCTGGAGGGAGGCGGCCGTCCAGCAAAGGTGCCTCACATGGTGTCGTCTGGGGGAAGAAAAGCCGTTCCATCGGGCTTGGGGTTTAGGGTTCAGGGTTTATGGTTTAATGTTCTTCTGTCGGGTTGTGAAAAAGGGCAATCCTCCCGAGCCGAAAACCCCTAAGCACCGAACCCCGTAGCCTAACCCCCGAATTCCCTAAATGAATCCCCTGAACCCTAAAAACCCTCTACCACCCTCAACCCACCAGGCCCGAAACCCAACAAAAACAAACCCGAACGCCTCAAACTCTACAGCAAACCCTGAAACGCTGAAACCTGAAACCCTAGACCCTAAAGCCAAAGCCCTAAGCCCTACACCCTAAACCCCTAAACCCCTAAACCCCTAAGGCCCTAACCCCTAAACCCCTAAACCCCTAAACCCCTAAACCCCTAAACCCCTAAACCCCTAAACCCCTACACCCCTAACCCCTAAACCCACTAGACCCCTAAACCCCTAAACCCCTACACCCCTAACCCCTAAACCCCGAAACCCCTAAACCCCTAAACCCCTAAACCCCTAAACCCCTAAACCCCTAAACCCCTACACCCCTAACCCCTAAACCCACTAGACCCCTAAACCCTACGGAACCCCTAAACCCCTACGTAAACCCCTAAACCCTAAACCAAAACCCTAAACCCCTAAAAACCTAAAACCCTAAACCCTAAACCCCTAAACCCCTAAACCCCTAACCCCTAAACCCTAATCCACTAAAACCCTAAACCCTAAACCCATAAAACCCCAAACCCCTAAACCCCGAAACCCCTAAACCCCTAAACCCCTAAACCCCTAAACCCCTAAACCCTAAACCCTAAACCCTAAACCCTAAACCCTAAACCCTAAACCCTAACCACCAAGCGGCCCAGTTCGTGGAAGGCCCATGCCGCCGCTCCAAGCGAACGAGTCGCGATCTCCCCGAGGCGCCGAAGCCCCTGACATTAACCAAGTACTATTAATAAAGGGGCCTTTCTTCACTTGGCAAATTCTTTATTCAGTACGTTCATTGCACTCGTTTCACTCCTTTCAACATAATTTTAATGCAATGCACGCATGAACGAAGTGAATGGTAAAGCCGCATTAAACGACCTGGAAATGGGGGTAAAATAGCATGTCTTTTGGAATGTTGGTTTAGTTCACGAAGTTACTATAATGGTGTTCTTGTGAGCGCAGGAAAGGGCGTACCAGGAGTTTACAATAGGATTTCCAAGGTGAAGAGAGTGTGTGAATAAGAGAATGAATGAGCCTGCGAATGAATGAACGCAGTGAGCACATGAACGAAACAACCTCTGTCTCTAGGAGTTAATCTGTTGAGTCGTGAAGGTAACAGCCAGGATGGGGGGCTTAGGGTTTAGGGTTTAAGGTTTGGGGTTCAGGGTTTGGGGTTCGGGGTTTAGGGTTTAGGGTTTAGGGTTGAGGGTTTAGGGTTTAGGGTTTAGGGTTCGGGGTTTGGGGTTTAGGGTTTAGGGTTCAGGGTTGAGGGTTGAGGGTTTAGGGTTGAGGGTTTAGGGTTTAGGGTTCAGGGTTTAGGGTTTGGGGTTTGGGGTTTAGGGTTTAGGTTTAGGGTTTTTGTGGTTTGGGGTTTGGGGTTTGGGGGTTAGGGTTTAGGGTTTGGGGTTTGGGGTTTAGGGTTCAGGGTTTAGGGGCTTAGGGTTTAGGGTTTCAGGGTGTGTCACGCGCTCCGCGCACACCACCACGCAGGGCATGTGCTGTGGTGTGCGCCAAGGTTCACTTCCTCTCCCAACCCACCCACCCAGTTTATGAACCTTGGTCGGGTTTAGGGTTTTCGTATATCTGTTGGCTGTCCTCTCAGATGCTTGCTTGAAACCCATTCCATGTCATTTTCATAGCTCGAGGT